>JAUZND010005457.1:0-11199 GCA_034780555.1 Coelogynopora nodosa
TCTAGTAAATATTTAATATCACAATACCATTTGATAGACAATTTAATTTGCTATAAAATAAACAAAACTGGTAATTACCACATTTTAATCCTTGTTAACGAAATTTGACTTTGAAAAAATATTGTCACAATTAAGAATATTCTCAAAAAATTTCGGGAAAATACTGGCCTGAGCAAATATAATTTTGGGAGCTAAAGGGATATACAGTTCTCAGGTTGAGAGAATCACGAGTGTTGACTGTATTACAATTGCGTATAGTGAAGCTTTTTCTGATTGGCCATTTATTGATAAGAAATCAGAATTACATGTCTATATTTGGTCGTTTACGCTAAGTATACTAATGTTGTAATAATGAAGATCAAAGCTTGCCTTTTAAACAACTCATTTACAAATTTTTATTATTCGAAATATACACTGTTAACCAGAAAGATTAATATTATACAAAAAATAGTTAACTTATTAATTACGCTCATTTAAAAAAAGATAATAACTTTTCTAAAAGTATCACGAATTATACAATTTAATTAATATTAATTAATACATTTTAAAATAACCATCATTGCAACAATGCATTTCTATTTTTTAGATACTAAAATATTAAAAAAAAGTGAAAATCATCACAAGCATAGAAGAAGATTAAGTTAACGAAATACACTATTATAGCTAATTGTATAAAATTACAAGTGTGATATATCCACTGCAAATCCCAAATAAAATTAGAATGAAAATAAGTACATATTAAAGGACAATCATGTCTTTAAACATACCATCTTTAAACATACATATTTAGAGTATAGAAGGCGTTTATGTCTAATTTATGTTTTATTATTTAAATAATTACATTTTATTAAGTTTCTATATATTTCTTTATTAATATTCTTCGTTCCTTTTGCATTTATTGAAAAACAAATAGCCACATTTCTTCGTTTAGGAAAATATGGAAAAGTTAACAATATGCGAAACGTTAGAAATGTTAGATATAATAATCGACCTAAAGATTATTTGTTATCCAATGGGGATGGCCGAGTGGTTAAGACGCTGGTTTGCGGATTCCGAGGGTGTTGTCTGGGAACAGGTTCGAGACCTCTCTCGGACTCTCGCGTTCCTGGCTATAAGCTGTGTAAGCGACCCTTAATGGTTTCGTGCTCCATGAAAATATTTTTTAATACACTGAAAATTTTTTCAATCTTAATGACATATATTTGGTAGGCATATATTTTATTTCATTGCATTAACGAAATAAGATATTTCGTCCCATTATTCTACAATTCGTGTGCTATAATGTCAGAGGAAAAGGAAGTGATTTTGATTTATGTGTTTTGTGTCATTTACTTTTTGGCTTCGTTTCAAAACAGAAATTAACACTTATATGTTTTACGTTATACTTGTTTTTTGTATTAAATTCTACTAAAACTAATTTATATTTCTTTAGTTTGAAATCCGTTTGATAAGTTAAACATCTAGATTATTTTTAATAAATGCAAATCTATATTTTGGTTTTATAATCTCAAGATCTAATGTTTGAGTTAAATAAATTCAATAAATAATGTTTTAAAAATAAAAAATCAATTTTTTTCTTCATATATGTTTAACATAATGCAATAAATTTCAAACTAAACAAAACCCAAAATGTGAAAATTACAAAGCAATACAATGTATGCAAACTTTTTGGTGTTATTGTTTTAATAAATAATATAATTTATAAAATATGAATAACCTAAAATTCGATTGGCGATAGAATGAATATATGTACTTAGTATGAAATTAAACGAGGTGGTATTTCCACGAATACAATGTAGATTATACTTGGAACTGAATTTCCTACACAACATTACAAAATGTCAGTATCGGTAGCAAAGTCCTTTGTAAAGGTAAATGTATGTTATAAAATGCCATCACGTAATAATATATTCTATTTATAGTTTTTATCTCTCATATAATCATATAATTCTCAGAAATCACAATGTGAATCAGCGTTCTAATTCGTAAAAATAGACTGTTTGGAGCACATGAATGATTTCAAAAATTATTTTTTTATGTATAAAAGTGTGTTTACTTCTATGCAATTGAATGTCTACCATATATTTACTTGATTTGCGTATTTATCTTAAAAACACAATTCAACTGTATTCATATATAATAATAATTATTTTATTTAACCACAAATATGTAAAAATACAATCAAAGTGGGGGTCGCATAACACATATAAATGTGTTCAGTATTAATAAATATTTATCATTGAGCTCAAACTTTAACTCAATATTTAAATTGAAAGGATTCTATTGTTTTATTGTACGCCATAATGCCAAAAATCATTAGTTTTATTTAATAACATCCGATTGTTATAAAAAAAATTATACGAACAAAATCCCAAAAGCACTGTAAATTATGATTTGTACTATTGTACATTATATTACGAATTACAATCGCTTAAAATGAATTGTTGTTTGCTTATGTCGAGAGGCGCTTTATAATTAATTTGATTTCGAGTGGTATATTATAGCAATAATAATTTAATTAATTAATTGAAAAAGATTGCATCACACAACTGTAACCGTGACTACCCCTCTTTAATATGTATTATTAATTGCTCTCATATCTTTAAGTATGAATTATATGGAAGTCATTTTTATATATATTATTTATCTCAAGCTGTGCCGATTATTCAATGGGGCGCGCAATCTATGTTGCGTGTGATTTTTCTAGGTGATTTCATTTCAGTCAAAAAAATAGAGTAAGCAACAGAAAAAAGCAAAAAAAGAACAGATACATCTTATTAAGTAGTATAATATGATATATTTATCGTATAATTGTTTTGGTTATATAACAGGTGTCACAAGCTTAAATCAATACTCTTTATAAGATCATCACATATGTTCTGATTTGAACTTATAAAACACTAATAAGTGTAGTTAGTATATATAGGCGATGCAAATTTTGCAAAGTTGAGAATATTTTCTAATAAATTGAATATTTTGTTTTTAAATGAATAAAAATAAAAATAAAAGCTAAAATATAAATATAAATATAAATTCCACAAAAGAGGAGCTTAGAAATAAACATTATTTGTATTATTTGGGTAGATCCAACATAAACAATAAAACAATTAATTTTTATTATTTATTTTATTTAATAAAGTTTCGATAATGAGCGGGGGTTTCATTAATTAAAACTAAGATATTAAATTGTATAAATAAATATAAAATACTTTATTTTTAAGAGGGTGTATATTAACATATGTTATTATTATAGGCTTACTTAACACTTGCTTCAATTGCGCAATGGATGTAATTAATCAAATAAAGGTTTCAGTATTTTGCCATAATATGAGGCTCGTTTACAAACTGTATTTTGTTAATACGCCAAGATCATTTCTTTATTTAGTGGTTTTAAAAAATATAGGTTTTTAATTTTGAAATATCTCATAGAAGTATTTGTACTTTTTACATTTTTTAACGGTTGTAGCAAAATACTTAATGTATACCATAACAACTTTTTCGTTGTTATTATATATACAAAATAACATATATTTTTAAAATTTTATTGTATTAGTATTATAAAATTAATTCGTATAATGAAAAAATTCCTAAAAATATTACTAGCAGTTGTATAAAAAAAAATTTTTAACGAATAAATATATGTTTACACAATAAAACATTATCCTTTTTTATTATGTATCATACATACAATCAATGTTTATTATGCATTATAATTGAAAAATTAAAAAATAATATTTATATATACATATATATATATATATTAACATAATATTATTTGCAAAAGTTTATTTTAGCGAAATGTCCATATGTACTAACTTGTTATTTATTTAATTATTAAAATATTCTATTACAATTAGATATGGCATATTAATACACGTAATATTATATTCTATATTAAGGATGCGAATAAGAGTTATACAGTTTTAATTTGAATATTTTATTGATGTTTTGTATTTATAGTTTAGCATAGTCCGTATTATGCTACAAAAAACAGTTTAATACCTTTATATTAGATGCAAACTTATTTTTCAATATTTAATTTGTTATTTTACATGTATAATTAATCAATATGTTAAATAAATAACCATAAATAATTTTTTTTAAATAAGCTTATTTATATTGTATCAACTGAATAACTTAATATGAACAATATCACTATAAAATACACAAAACATGCAAATATAAAAAAGGTGAAGTTTTAGTTTTAGTTTATATAAATAGTGTATGATATATAATACGTATAATATATAAACGTAAACGACAAATAATGTAGAGGTATTTCCTAGAAAACAGAGCGCAACAATTTCTTGGAATCGAGATATATACACATATAGCTATTATTGCAACAATATTTATGTTAAAAAATCAGTCAGCCAAACGTCGCAACGTCGACGCATGTAAATCTCTGATAAAGTAACAACGCATAATACTGTGTTTATATTTAGAAAGTGTGTGAATATCCTGTCTCACATCTAATTCTCGGAATTTTGACAAGTTTTCTATGAATTCTAAAAATATATATAATTACATTTTTTTAATGATTTCCGAAACGGTTAAGAGCTCATATACTGCTCATATCTCATTCCAGAGATATTGCATCTCGTTATTTTTACAGTTCCATGTAATTCTGACTACATTAGTCGGGTTTCACTATAATATTTTTACTAATTTAAATAAAAAACTGTTACAGCTGTGATACAGAGAGGAGAGATAGAGAACATTTCCGTTATGGAGCCATGTCCAAATTTCCCAATATTCTTTCAAATTTAGTTCATGTGTAATAATAGTTATGTTTCATTTTCTTCTATATATTCACTTGAAATAAACATTTTCCAACACACTGTCTTGGTTGAGGTTATACAAGTTTTGCAATATCGTTAATTCTTCTAATTGGTTCTAATTAATTCTAATTCATTATTCTAATTTATTCTTCTAATTCTTCTAAGTGGTGATTTAATACCTTAGCTGTCACAAATTTCACTAACCAGAGGGTTAAATTTACGAGGTATGTATATCTTCAAGCATATTATAGGAAGAGTTAAAGTAACATTTGACTAAATCGTATACCGCTATGTATCGCTAAATCTCGCTAAGTCTCGCATTATAACCCAAACTATAACTTTTTATAAAATAAGAAGAAATAGCGCTTGCTGCAAACTAGTATAATTTGTGACCAATTACATTATTTCGCAGCAAGTGCAAGTTTAATATACAAGTGTAATTTTGCAGCAAATGCTAAATTTCTTTTTTATTTTGTTTTATCTAATGCTGCATATATAGGGATCAAGAATCTTATATAACGTATTGTTTACTCTCTTGCTGAAAGCATTTAAAAGATGGATCGTCCCCGATTGATATGCCTGCTCCTTCGGTTCTGGGTAGGCATGTTTCAACATGGATCTTATCATGTATTAAATCTATTGTAATATGTAGAAGCAATGTAAGTTGTGATTTGATGTCTATTTCTTCTTCTGTTGTTTTTTATTATTTTACATTTTTTGTTTGATAATTGCCAAGTCTTTTCATCATTAGTCTGTTGAAATGTGCTTATTTTGTGTTTACTTTTTGTATGTTATTGTATTTACGAGTAAAAACTCACAATTAGGTTGTGTACACAGACATACAATATATAAGTGAGAAAATGATCAGTAAGGAAAACGTTCATTAATATAATAATCATTGTACTAGAAGTCGGGAAAAAACAGTGATATAAATTGGTCTGGAGAACCGCTGTTCCTCAAGTTTAAGGCGAGCGCGGATTGTGGGCAATGCTCCGCTGGAGCTCGCTCGAGTTTAAGGGGGCCAAGACTGCGTGTAGGGCGGAACGCGGATGCTAGAGCTGCAGCTAAATCTCCTTTTGGGAGAACATCTACTTTGATAGTGTTCTGCGTTGGTGGTGACCATGCTATAGGGTGTCTAACAGGGGTGCTAAGGGAGTAAGTGGTGCGGCTTCAAAATCACCGGTCTGGATGCGAAGTTCAATGTTTCGTCCAGTTGTTGGAGGGAAGACTCTGAACCATCAGCCCAGACTACATCACAGTAGTGTTGACAAGGGATATGCGCTCGCGAACACCCAGGTATCTGTAGTAATATGTAGTTTTGCATAGCAGTTATTAATTAAATTGTTGATCACGTGCCTTTGTTACGTTATATTTTACGTAATAATTTACTGTTAAAACATTTTTTTTAAATTTAATGACAGCCTGCTATAGAGACATAATAGTTTTCCAGATGTTGTGTCTAAATATTGTGAATTTGTTGTGATTCTCACTAAACTTTGTACTCGTTTTTTAACTTATGCACTTTTTTATATTATAGTGACAATAATCAATAAATAAATAAATAATTAATTTATTTAATTTATTTTGTTTTATATTTATTTTAATCAATTAAAAAAATTAAATAATTCTTTTTAGTAATTATTTTAACATAAATAGCTTTTAATTCTTTATAAGTGACAGTTTCAAACCAATAAAGGTTATCTATATTAATGTACTGTGTTTTACGGGTAAAATTAATAGATATGTGAAGTTTGTAGTTACAATATATAATCCTAATGGAGTATTTGAAGGGGAAGTTTTAACTTTTTATAAACAGACTTGCCCCCTGCTTTCATAGCAAACTGCTTAATTTTTAACGCAACATCTTTTTCATTGTTCTTATACATATATGTAATTGTTTTACAGAAAACACATTTTTTGTACAATATCTAGTAATATTTTTATGAAATTTCTAATTATAAGAAATCCATTTTCTTATAATTAGAAATTTCATAAAAATATTACTAGATATTGAACAAAAAATGTGTTTTCTGTAAAATAATTTTATATTTACATATATACATATATATATATATTTGAGGCTGGTTACTTTTCGCAGTTGTTGAAATAATGTATCTATATTGGAAGTATATACATTGTAATAATTATATTTGGCTTGATTTAATTAAATATATTTCTTTGTTTTGGGTTTTTTGAAAAATTGTTTAGACGTTTACGTTTTTCATATCATATCATGTCATATCATATCATATCATATCATATCATATATATATATATATATATTATTATGCTATTTTAGAAATTTACATATATTATAATGCGTAACGTATATGTTTAGCACCTTATAATCTTGATTTATAGTTACCAAAATGTAATTTTTATCCTACTTGTTATAAAATAAGATAACTTATTAAATGTAATGGTAGCATAAAATCTAGCAGTAAGTGTGAATTCTTTTTAAAAACTATCGGGAATTCAAATAAATGTAAAAAAATCGTTTTATAGACAATATTGAATGTTAAAAAATGCAGAAATATATTAAATTAATTAATTATTTTTACACTGGATCCTCCACACCCCTAACTCATTAAATCAATTTTCAAGCTATATGATGAATATATGATGAAAATGTCGACCTTGTTATTCGAAAGACTTCTATTTTTCACTTTGATAAGGCTGTCATGTTATTAGTTACCATTTATTTTCCAAATTTGTGTGTACGTATTTTAGTAACAGTGTAATACAAGTATTCGCTGAATTACAAATCGAACATTTTTAGATATGTGGGTGTATGCAATGGCAGTAGCGTGTTGATGCGGCGATAATAAGTAGGCTATATAAATATTAGTAGAAAAATCTTTTGAAAAGTAGTAATTTTATGATCCGATGTAAGAATTTAAATACGACTGTTGATTAATATTCGCATTTTTTGTTTGTGCAATCGGCGAGTCTATAATTTTCTCTAGATACATATTGTCCTCCGTGTAGAACCCAAATAGGTTAAAATTAGTTATCGCTAATTATCGACTACAATAACACAACTGCATGAGTAAGTGTCTGCAGGTGAAACTCAAATCTGTTCCTGTAGACAACACCACACTCAGAATACAGTGTTAGAACCACTCTCGACCAATCCACTTCTTAAATTTAGCATAGCCTATAATAATGTGCAATAAAACTCTCTTCCTAGTTTTACTGGACAATACATGACTTTCCCGTAATATGTGGGAGATAATGGATGTTGGGGTTAAATCAAATTGAATTCATTATGAGTTTTGCGTAATTTGAGGCTATACATTATTTCTTGTTAATCTACTTATTACGCATTAACACTGGAAACACATTATTTAGCTAAATTAAAATAATTGAAAGGTAATAATATAACAAAAAACTAAACTAAATATTCTGAGTCTGTGAATCACATTATGGAATTAATAATGACCTATCTTTCATTTTATTTTCAGAATGAAATCAATACATACTTTGACACTTTTTCTACTAGTTAATATTTCAACATACGTGACGTCTGCACCACTTCTGGGAAATGCTGGAAATTATTTTGAAGTTAGCCATTCAGGTAATACATGATATATATCTAATTAATATTGCACTTTTATAGTTAAAAATAAACAAAGTTTTGTGTTGACCTGTATATCTATTCCCTAATTTATTAAAATACAGATAGTTACATAGACGTCGGAGTCGGGGAAAGGGGGTGGTCCCTCCCCCCATTTTTTTGAGAGGGGCCCACAAATATTCCAAAACATACCCAAATATGTACCCTATGGGAACCCCTAGATTGATCCAAATATTTTTATCATGAGTCTGGTTGATGCACCTTAAATGTTTTGCTTCCCCAACAATCGTGACCTTTCGACATACCTGAGGTATACAGACTATTCTTTATTTACGGTTAATTCGTGCTTATCCGGACACATCATCAGCAGTACAATGGAAACAAAATATTAATGTAGGTAATATAAAGAAAAGACAAAGACAGAGAGCACCCGTAAGCGATTGTGCGAGAGAAAGAGAAAGAGCGATGGTGAGAGATAGAGCGAGAGACAGAGAGAGAGATTGTGGGAGAGAGTGAGAGAGAGAGAGAGAGAGCGCGATGGTGAGAGAGAGAGGGAGAGACAGAGAGAGAGAGAGTGGGAGAGAGAGTGAGAGAGAGAGAGAGAGAGAGTGCGTTGGTGAGAGAGAGAGGTAGATAGAAAGTACAGCAGCTAGGGTTATGAAGGAACAGAGTTTAAACAATTAAATTGTGGCTAAGTTCAATGTATTAGATAATTAATAGCCGGGTGGTCAGCGGCCTATTTCACCTCATGTCGTCTTAAGGGGTAGGTACCTAAACTTCAGTGATTTTTAGGTAAGTCACCTTAGGTAGGCACCTTTAAGTAGGCACCTTAAGGCACATACGCCTTAGTGTTAGGTGTCTGCACCTTACTCTATACCTAACCTAACCTACTGTATGTTTAAGCCGTATAAGCCTATAAGCCTATTTCATCTTGTTTTTTAAGTTAGGTAAGTATATTTTATCTTTGGTTTAGGTTAGATGAGCATATCAAAAATTAAGGTGGCTGGTAAAGTTGATAGATAACTATCTAAACGATACAACTTTCATAAAATATTCTTACTAATATATATTTATTCTAATATATTTAACTAGTAAGTGAAATAAATTAATGATAAATTTTATTACATTGCATAACATCAAATTATTAAAAAAAAATACTATATATATACTCGTATTTAAATTAATATATAATGCATATTAATGCATCGTTGTCGAGAAGGCAGAATACGGCGATTGTGGCGGCATCACTGAAGAGACAGCAGAGGATAGAGATTGCGGCGGCATCACCGACGAGACAGCAGAGGATAGAGATTGTGGCGGCATCACCGACGAGACAGCAGAATATAGAGATTGTGGCGGCATCACCGACGAGACAGCAGAATATAGAGATTGTGGCGGCATCACCGACGAGACAGCAGAGGATAGAGATTGTAGCGGCATCACCGACGAGACAGCAGAATATAGAGATTGTGGCTGCATCACCGACGAGACAGCAGAGGATAGAGATTGTAGCGGCATCACCGACGAGACAGCAAAGGATAGAGATTGTGGCGGCATCACGGGGAAATACGCAGGGCTGTTTGACACGTCTGGCGAGGTTCTCCGGGAGTCACTATTAAAGGAACCTTGGATTTTGACAAGAGTCTGATTTTCTGGACCCATGATGTCCCAGTAAAGCATCAAAGCGTTATCAGTAGAAGGAGGACGTCGGTCATCGCCAGTGCCCGATTTAGATTTATTTATAGCGCTAATGTAGGCTCGAAGTTTTGTTTTTAAATTGTACCATTTTTTAATTAATTTATCGACACATACAGATATGCCAGTTACGGCTGAATACTCATTGCACAACTCTTTCCATGCCGAATTTTTATTTGTTACAGTTATGTTATTGTTCACTTTAGCTAATAAAATGTCGGATTTATCTTTAATCAAAGTAAAAAGCGTAATAATATGCTTATTTAAAATATTAGATTAAGGCATTTTTAAATAGCAAAGCGACGAGTACCTGATGTTTTCTACATATTTATATGTTGACCTTCTTTAACATGAGTAATAGAAATACAATAGATATGTAGACAAGGCGACAATTGCAGCGCACGTTACACAGTAAGTATTAGAGTGGGGGGGAGGGACGGTGTTGTAGGAATGTTGGGTAACGCGAGGGGAGGAGTGGAGTTGTAGAGCAGTTACTGTTGCTGTGTGTTTCATGTTCAGGCGGTATCCCCGTCAGAGAAACCGAAGCCCCCGCAGATACCAGGCTACGGCCACGGGGCCGGACACTCAATCAGTATATTGACCTCCAGGTCAACTTCACTGAGTATCGAATAATGATCCCACCTTAGGCCATCCAAGCAGCACCACTCCACCTCTCCCAGGCGGGAATTGTGTACCATCGAAATATCCGGTGTACTCAATCCGCTCGTTCCAGGATTAACCCGTGTCGCTCTTCGATCTCCTCTCCAAGTACGTTAGACGGCTGGATTGGATCCCAGAGTGCCGTGTGCCCATTGAGATCACCTCCAATAAAGTGATTCCGAGAAACCACCAAACTAGATGGATCACACCAGGGAACCAGATCGTTCTGTCTAGTTCGCCTCTTAAGAGGGCATAGACATTCTCAAAGTCATGTCTAACCCGGTTTCTCGGCTGTATTTCTACAGCCAGAGATTCCAATCTAAGCTCCTCTTTACCCGCCCGGATCGTAGCTACTTGACGGAAGAAGATCTCATACTTAACAAAAGTCAGGAAGCCACCACCCTTTACTCTTGCCCCTCAGGGCCAATGGGTCGGTCCCATCTCACAGTCGTGTATCCGGGGAGTTTAAGAGTTGGATCCCTGACT
>JAUZND010005458.1:0-11199 GCA_034780555.1 Coelogynopora nodosa
CAGTCAAAAACCAAAAATCTTTGAAGCTCATTTCCCAACATTTTTAAATTTTGGTATACGATAGTTTGCATTTCGGATGTCGATATGGTTATTTAGGGGTTAACCCTAGGATTAGTTAGGATAAAATAAAGTGGAATTAGAGATAATTAAAGTTGAATTAGAGTTAGTTAGGGTAAAATAGAATGGAATAAAAACTAGTTAAAGTTTAATCTGGGGGTCCAAGTTTTCTCAATTTTTTTTTTAGTATAATGTAGAATTTTTTATTATCTAGATGATAAGGATACAAAGTAGTCAGAGTAATAAGGGACCAATATTCATTGAACCTTCTTTTGGGATATACATATACTTTTTATAATACTTTTTTATAATTTGATGTATTGATTGCAAATTCATTGGAGGCCAATCTCTATATTATTCATGATAATGATGTTATCATCTATCTTTATTAGTAATTATGAATGAAAAATACTTTGTTAAAAATACAATAAATACAATATCATTTAAACAGTAATAAAAATCAAAAACATGTTTTTGTCTAAGTATACTAAATGTATACTAAAAGTATAATAAATGAACAAAAAGTCAGTAACAAATTATCAGTCCATATCAACCAATTCAGCATTATTGGGATTCATACATTTCTCTTTACATTTACAGAATTTTCTACAAACTAATGAGCAACAATTTTTACATGAACATTGTGCTGTATTACATGTTTTACATATAAACTATATTAGATTCATTATTATAACAGGAGCAGACAGATAGTCAAGAATTCTGCAGAATTTTTATCTCCACCATCCATTGATTTCTTGATTTTGGATATAAAATTTTTCAATGTAAACTGGTACAACAATATTATCTGGTGAACCAACTGCCTGCTCCTGTTGAAGTAATGAAACTAATTAACTGTTTATGTAAAACTTGTAATACAGCAAAATGTTCATGTAAATTTTTTTTATAAATATAAAGAGATGTATTAATCCCAATAATGTTCAATTAGGTAATATTGACTGACAATTTATTATTCATTATTTTATTGTTGTACATCTATATATATATATTAAATATAATTATTTTTATTGATATTTTATTGTGTACTTACACAAAAACATGTCATTAATTTTTTTACTGCTTAAATGATATTTTATGTGAATCTTTTTAAAAACAAATGTATTTTTTCATTCATAATTATTAATACAGATAGACGATAACACCATCATGACAAACAGTGTTAATGAAAAATGCTAACTAGTTACTGAGTGGCCTCTGGCAGATTTGAAATCATCACACCAAATTATATAGAAAATCATTTAAAATTTGAATATATTATAATATGTGTAATAAAGTATTTATATTTTTTTATAATTTGTCACAAAATTGATGATGTTATTAGTTGCACATACAGAAAACTCTATTAAGATGGATTTGAAAGCAGTGCATCAAATTACATAGTAAGCCACCAATATTATATATATTAATATATATCACAAAACAAGGTTCACCCTCCTATTACTCATACTACAGTGATAGATTTCATGTCAATGTTGCTACAATATTAAATTTATAGTGATAGATTATAAGGATACATGTAGTCATTAAGTCAAAAGTAACACTCTCCAGAGTTTTGTACAGTTTTGCCAGAGGTTTGACCAATTCTGCTGCTGGTGCCTCATCTTCAATGCAGCAACTTTCTGCTTGCATTGTTTGGCTGCAGAATTCTTCAGAATACTCATCATTCTGAACTACCATTATCATTGATTCTACCTACTTGGCTACTTATATTTATAATGGATGATCTATAATCCATTAATATTAGCTTGCCTTTGCACACATACATTATTAGTATAACAACATAAATTTTCTCATTTACTGATTTTATGCTGCTAAACTATATTTTTACCATAATAATATATACATGTATATTATTAATAAATTACATATGTTTTTTTAAATGTTGGAGAATATATAAATAGTTAATTGAAAATACATTGTCATTGAAATATCAAATTTTATATAATTATTTGTGTTAGCAGTACAGTTTACTTAATTATAATATGTTGTATTAAATATTTAGAAAGTATCATTACTTCCTCGTTTGATGCCTTTACTTAGTAAGCGGTCTTTAGTTATAAATAAAAAATATTAGCAAAATTGAACAAACTATTCATTTCTAACGGGTAAGAGGACGTCAAATTAAATATTTTAAATATATAAATTATACTTAGAAATGTATTATGTTTACTTAACGTAAAAACAGTGTTTGATTTGCACTAAAATTAACAAAATATTTCATATATTTTAATGCTAAAGGGTATTTTTTTATTTTTTTATAATATAATCCATTTAAAATTTCAGAAATATTTCATTAGAATTTATGTTTTAAATTATCCGCTCATTTATTATTTATAGTATACTTTTAATTATTATAATTAATTACAATATTTTACTTTTTAATTATTCAGTTACATTAATATTTAACTGTCTCTATCGTGCATTATTTGCAATTAGTATACGGTATAATACATAATCAAACGAACAAAACGACACATTTCACAAATAAATAATAACATAAATCAACCTGTTCCTTTTCATTGCTGTGATTTTTTCTATTTAATACACCTTATTTTTATTATACAGTTTAATCTTGGTTTAATTTCAAAATAATTAACTTTGGTTAATTCTGGAGAGAAAAAAATGTTTTCTTGCTTTTTTATCCATCAGGTATTCGATTCAAAGCCAGCAGCACTTGTCGAGGTTAATGCTCACAACTATTTTGCACGAAGCAATCGATATAATATGTATAAATATATATATATATATATAGTAAGCAACTGCGTATATGACTATAATTTATTATTATCTATATGCAATATATTGATTATAAATATTTATAATTATTTAAATGTGTAGGAGAATTGATATTTGCAAAGGCAATCAATTATACTTATTATATTTTTTCATTATTGTACAAAACGTCTATTAATATAGACGAACCGCTATAGGTTATAATGGCCTTTATTTTATAATTAATTCATTAGTCTATAAGGACCCCACACGACTAAGCAATGTGATAAATGTAAGCATTTGCAATAATATTTCTCATAATAATTTAGGTTTTATCAAAGATTAATGCTCTTGATTAACGAAGTATATATAAAAAATGAATTATTATAATAGCTATAGTGGCCAGACTTTACTGAAGGGTAGGGAATCATCCACCCCTATCGCTCCCCCCTAAATAGCTAGGTGCTTCACTAGAACTAAGCCTCTGAATTATTCCCTCATTTTAATTTTTTAATCATACACCTGCTTTAAATTTTCATTTAAACAGTCGTAGCAATTGAAATTTAGATTGCGCGCAATAAGTTTAAAGTTTAAAAAATCTTATTTTCTTCTGTATTTTCAAAAGTATGCAACTTTAGACCCATCATTAGTTAGGAAGCATACTTTTTGTATTTATTTATTTTAAAATATTATAATATTTTAAAATGCTTCAATCTGATTTTAGTTATATAGCTTTAGTATTTTTCGTGAATTTAATTATTTACATTTTAAAGTTTTGGAGTTACCTACACCATAATTTTCACGTATTTGATTTTTTTTTAAATTAACTAGTTAAAAAATATGTTGATCGTTTTATTACGTTATTTTAGTATTTTCGAGTCATATAAATTACGTCATGTAAATTTAAAATATATTTTCATTAAAGAGCAATAAAGAAGGTATTAAACACAAAAACTCATCATATTTGATAATTCTTGAATGTAATGTAAACGATCGATCATTGAGACAATAATGAAAAATAATAATCTTAATAAAAATTGGTTTAATTATTGACAACAAGGTTATCAAATTTGTCAAAAGTTATTTTTACATATACACCTTTTGAAACGATCGATTCTAGGGGCTATACCCCTAATACACAAATTAATTTATGTTCAATGAAAATAATAAGGAAGTAATTACTATAGGCAGCCTATGTTTTAATTAACCTTCATTCTTAATTAAAGTAAATCTAATTTTTTAAAAGAAAAAATATATAAATAAATATATAGCATAGCCTACGTAAAATTAAATTAAATTAAAATAATTACATTTGTCACAAAATAAAGAGAAATATGATAATGTTTATAACACATATTACATTTTTAAATTAAGGAAGTTTTTAACTAATAAGAATACATGCAAATAATTATATATTTCTAATTATTTTTTATTTCATATTTTTTTAATATTTATGTCGCAAACAATAGTTTGATTATTATTAAATCATTATAACATATTTATTTTATGCAACCCTATGAAATGATAATATACCTATAGGTCTTATAATTGTGCGCATTAGTCATAACTTTCAATGCTTTGATCTATCATATTCATATTTGAATAATTCAATACACATTTTTGACAAACATGATGTTAAATATTTAATAACAATTTATTCTTCCTTATCATTAAGCAAATGCATTTAAATAAAAAACAAAATGGTTTTTAATTTGATTATCTCTCAAATTAGAAATATAAACTTTCATATTTTAGATATTAATATCATATATCATATTGACATTAACATAAATGTTTTGCATTCAATATGAAGTTGTATTAAAGCTACCCAATTCTTTTTATAAATATTTTATTGTTTACGTGTTTAATTAAAACAGATTTAAAGTTTACTTGACCATGAACGTATTTTACACGATCTGTTTGGTTGGTTATTATAATTATGTTACAACTCCTTTAATGTTACGGACTATAATTTTTAGTTTTTGATGAAGTATCTACAATATATGTTAAATATTACTTTTCACAAAATGACTACTATACTATGATCTGTCAACTCACTTACATCTAGGATAAATAGTTTACTAAATTAATTTATCTATCGCCATAGTCGATGGGAGGCTTGCAGGATATAAAGCCCTCAATAAAATATTTGTTTCCGCGCTCCTAACATTAAAAGAAATATATTATTAATATTTCTTATAATAATATAAATATAAATTTGTACTTGATATCTTAATGGCACTTGAATTGTATGCTTCACTTTGCTTCTACTGTATTTTTGTTATAAGATTAAGTTACTTCTACTAAATATTTAAGCACTTGGAATAAATATTATTCCACAATATTTAGTATTTTCTGCGCCCCTAACGATTAAAAAAGAAAAACTATTAATATGCGTCTTTCTGAGCCTTCCCCAAAATTATAAGTGTTATTTGTAGCTTAAAGTTTAGGATAATTAGATTAAACTTATAATTATTATTAAAGATAATTAATTATAAATCGAATAATATGACTTGCTAATAAAATAGTATTTAATAAAAATATAAATAATGTGTTATATACATTTTTTTAATTACGGCTGTTAAATGTATATATGTTATATCTGAAAATTAATTCAGTATGCCAAATTACACAAATATATAATGTACTTGGTATTCCCGAAGAAACTTTTCTGTTTCATAATTCAATTATGTAGTCAGACTTATTAAATATTTGTATATACTTTTTGAATGCTGGGTCATTTTGAACAAATCATATATTCATCTTTATAGTACGTACTATAAGTAGAAGGTTGAAGCCAAAGTTAACATCATGAAATCATATTAATAAATATAGCTGTTCTTAAGGACGTACCTAATAATTGCAGTGTTTAATTTAAGCAAAATTCGTGCCAATAGCTAAAAACGTGAAAATTTAAATAACGTAACAGAGATATATGTATGAATAAAAATTAATGTCATACCTTGTGCTTACAGAAGCAACTTTCTTTCAAAGCAAACCAGATCTCATTATCATAATTAATCAAAAAGGATCACGATATCCTATACTGTACATAATAAAAAACGTAATAAATGATAAACCTGTGAACATTTTGATTAACTTAGTTTTTAATTATAAAATATTAATTGAGACCACAAAAATAATTTTAATATAATATGTGTATATAAATATAGTTGATTAATTATTTTGACAATATGTATACTCGTTAATAGACAGAACAATGAGGCGTTTAAGTTAAATATTTAAAAATTATTACGATCTTTGATAAAACTTATTATTTTTAAATATTTAAACTTCATGTTGCAATATTATCGCATTCATTTTTGAGAGAAGTTTTTACACGATATAGTTTGTGCATGTGACTGAGCTCATAAAGAACTCCTAATAGTACATTAAACTATTTTGTTTACCTTTAAATTACCCAAATGTTTTAATAAATGCATTTTACCCTTAATACCAAAAAATTCTAATGGTGAGCATTTCATCAACTCTTAAATAAGAATATACACACAATGAGTCTGACCTAATAGATGTTGGTTATAGAAGCAAATTTGGCAAATCTGTCAACATATCATGAATTGACTGAAAAGTTATCCTTTAATGCTATCGGTGTCACTTTTGAAGTCAAATTCATAGAAGTCGTTATCTTTGTCATCGCCTCTGGCCTCAGTACGCTCGTGACGTTTTAGGGTATTTTTGGACATTTGTGACATGGGATAATTCGAGTTAAACAGCTGCGGTGTTGAGGGCAGAAACTGAGAGTTAGAAATTGCTCCCATTTGATTTTCCACTGGCATACAGTTGAGGTTAAGCGCGGAGGGTTGTATGGTCTGTTCACTCGTGCATCTGCCAGTAATTGTTCCGTTGCTTACCGTCATTTGCTGACTTCTAAAATGCAAGAATAGCAGTATATTTTAGTCAATGATTATACTGTAAAGGTTTTATTTAGTTATACCTTTATAATATACTATATATATATATACATGATTCGCTTACCCAACATGAACAAAAAATTCTGAAAATGATATGTAAATATCAGTTTTTGGTGTAGTAATTATTTCCAAATTTTTTGTAGACAGACTGAATGTTCCTGCCAGTGGAGAAACAATCATACAGTTGGCGCGATCTTCATAAAACCAGTTCAATTGAACATCTCCGTTAACTTTTTGCTCTATTTTTGCATCTCCCAGGTAAACTAAAATTATTTAAAATAAACTACTTTTAGTGATATCGTTTTTTCTAAGCAAAAAACACGTCTAAACATTATTATATAATAACAAATAATGTTATCTTACTTATCAGTCCTCCTCCTTCTGCGTGCATAACTGAAGAGCTGACAAGGTCACGTAATTTGGCTTCATCATTGTAACCTTTATAACTGCCAACTTTTTTCAAGATATCAGGGGTTCGATCTCTTTCAAAATTTTCCATTGATACAGGGCGACATGAATTCCAATATTGAGTGGTTAAGCGATAGTAATCATGTTCTTTTTTCACAAAACTTGGTTTCTCGTTTCGCAAAAGAATTTGTCGATCTTTGTCAAATGCAATGGATATCTTTTCATGATGCATATTAATCAAACCTCTACAATTGTAGTGATATACGTATCCATATTCACCGCTATCACTAAGAGCAATTGTCGAATTATTTCGGTAGTTTATTAATCGGTATGCTGAACTTGAAAGCTCTAACGCTACATAATTTGAAAGACGAATGTGCATCACCCCATCTTTAGATGCATATACTTGAGGACATAAATTAATATAAGAATGCAAGTCGGATTCTGTCTCATGATTTAAAGAACGCACACTTACTCTCCCAGATGAGTCTAGATAGGCGCCGCCTGAATTATCATCTCCAATTGCAGATGAATCTTGAAAACAGCCACACTTTCCAAATGATAAACACGAAGTTGCTTGTATTTCACCAACATAAGAAAATTGATACTGTCCACTGTACATCGCTGGATTGTTACCTTGTTGTTGATAAGGATTGTACGTGGAGGGGGGTGGTGGTAAATGAAATCCGTCGCCCATATTTGGTTGATTGGCGTAATAAAAAAAATCGTCTTCAATTCCTTGTTTCATAGACACATACATTCTGGCATGACACAGCTCACAGTTACAAGCGAGATCTGTTGGCAATTGAAAGTCTTCTTCAGATCCAAAACCAGAGTCTGATTCTTGTATCGTTGCGGTTGTCATGATGGTTATTCAGACTGTTGATTATATATTATTGATGAGCAATATATAATTCCTTAATCATAAATTTGATTTTTAAATACTTATACATTTTTTTGGTATTGTATTTTTTTAAATTGATTTTGTGTAGAAATTGGGTATAGACATAATCAATATTTCAGGTGTTTAAATATATTTTATATCAGTATTTGGTTATATAATTGAATAAGCGAAACTCTTAAATTAATTTAAAACTTTAGCTTGTGTGCAATTAATATTTTTGTAATCATCTATATTAAATGTAACACTAATTTAATAAAAAATCTTTTTATTGAAAACATATAAGCAAATAGAAATATATAAGTGTGGAGTGTTGAAATAATTATTAGCATCGGTGTCAGTGTCAATGATGTACAAAATTCAAAATGACCTAATTGACATATTAAGTGGGGGTGATTTCCTTACAGCATCTAATTCCACCACGAGGGGTCATACTCAAAGGCTCCTGACATCAGTTTATCAAAACTCGTTCTTCCCACGAGGCGCTCTTCTGTGGAACAATCTGCTAGATGCTTCGGTCAATGCTACGAATATTGACTCCTTTAAGAAATCTCTATCAGTCCATTTTATTAAAACATCCATTTCATGTGATTTATCCAGTTGTTGTTTATTTGATATTGTATTTGGTTTGTATACCGTGCGATAATACCGACCACGGTCCTACGCGTGATTGATAAGTAAATATAATTACAATTCATTTTTCTATTTCACATGACTCAGATTCAAGTCAAATTAAATATACTAGGATTTAATATACTACAAATAATAATTATTAATTTATTATAATAGTCATCATAGACAGTCGACACTGGAATCACACTTCCCCCACCCATCTATTGTTAAGCCCGCGTGGTCACGATAGCTGATTTGCCCTTCAAAGCTTCCGCACATCAGTCAGTCATATCCTCTTTAGGCGACCTTATGTCAGGATGCGCGTCCATTAACGCGTCCATCCACAGTGTGTGTTAGACGGTACCAATTCTTCCCGGTGTCTGTCTTATTCCGTCCCTAAAATAACTTCCATTCTTTCACAACGTCCTGCAGTTTTCGACCTTTACTTCTCTTTACGTCCAACATCACTAAGATGTTCGTTCGCCGATCCGTGCTCGATGCCAAGGAGGTTCCTGTAGTAGCGCATGTCATGGGCATCCGATTTTCGATCTTTTTCGATTGCAGTTTCATTTTGAACTAAATGGTCTTGCTTCTCCAAAAGCGTTGATAGCTTTACTAAATCGGATGTTATCTTTAATATATAATTTAATATTTAATCATATATATATACATATATATATATATATATATATATATATATATATATATTAGGCTAGAACGGAGTCGATGTGCAGCCGAAGCCAAATATATTTTGTCAAAGGAAATTCATTCCTTGTATGAAATGAATGAAACAAATTAAAATATATTAATGTTTCGAATGTTAAATATAGTTTGATGGAACTAAAATATTTTGAAATATAATATAATTAAATCTGTTGTATTCTATTATACAATTCGGAATGACCACTAACTCATTTCTCACGCACTTGAAAAGCACGTTATATTTTGTCCAAGGACATTCCTTGTATAAATTATATTATAAATGTAATACATATTATATATATATATATATATATATATATATATATATATTATATCCGCGCACTTTGCTTTTTTTTGAAGACTTAATTAAAATCCATTCTTCATCCTATTATTTATATACAATTTCGGAAAAACATGTTGTTGCCCGGTTTATTTTATTTGTAATGGTTTGTAACATAGAAGATGTATTATATAACTACTCTATAATAACAATATAATATTATATGTATCTATGGTTAGTAATGCGAAACATAATCAATAGAATATTTCAAATAAAATTATATTAAAAAAATCAACTATTGCACAACAATTATATATCCTACCACTCATTGAACAAAAGTTTAATGCTACCACTAATTTATAGTGTTACGCACAGATAATTTATCTAAACGTCTATGGTGTTACTTAAGTTAGAGTAATTTAAATCTTTTTATAACCCTTTAATTTTAGTTATTATGTTTTTAAATCCCGAAAGTTGAAATCACTTCAGAGATTTAAGAAATTAGATAATATTCAAAAAATCATAGATTACTTTATTAACACATAAAAATTTTAACTTTAGTTATTTGAATAAATCTCACAATTTTATTAAATTATTAAAAAAAAATATTTTCAAAACTTATGTTTTCATCAATTATTATTTAAATTTTAAAAATATAAAATTTAGTTATAACTATAAATATTTTTAACCCATACTTTGTGTCCATTACCAGGAGTTCTTTGAAGTGAAAATTAAATTATATGATTTATACTAAAGATCTCCTGGATTTATTTGAATATTATTAGATATTCTTATTTAATCCATACTCATTTTCCGGGAGTTATTTGTATAACTTCCAAAATATTCAAAATAGTAATAAAACCATTGAAGAAAATTAGTATTAATAAATTTTAGGGTGTTATTATGCTTATAGGGGGTTAAATAGCCCAATGGGTTAAGGCGCCGGCGATTAAGTGTGAAGGTAATGTGTTCGAATCCCAGCAGGGTACATTAACTCTACCTATGGCAGACAACTGCGTCTGTCGAGTGTATAGCAGCTCTTCTGAGTTTTTTTCAAAGTGCCATACGATAATGCCAGAAAATGATGTACAATTTTTTTTTAAATAAAAAATCTATCAATACTTCGGTTTACAAGATTGTAAGCCGAAATTTTAAATAAGCCATCAAAATTTCATAATTTATTTATAATTTTACTCATTTCTTTATTTATAAATAATTAATTAATTAATAATATAGATCAAAGCAAGATGGTAATTTATCTAAAAGTAGAACAGTTAAAAAACTTTTAAAATTAATATAAAAAATGTGAGTGGGCCAATAGATACTCAGGTCCTCAATACACCAAGGCAATTATTGTTATACATAATTTACACTTACAGCTAAATATTACTCTATTTATTATAATTTAATTCGACATTTTTACTATTTAATAAATGATGTGAACGATATACTATAGCATTCTTAAATGCCCGAAGGAGATGCAGAATTTTCCCGAGCGAAATATTATTTATATCTCATGATTATTGATTACTTATTAAATTATTATTTGAAAAAGTATCGATAATAACATTAATTTG
>JAUZND010005459.1:0-11199 GCA_034780555.1 Coelogynopora nodosa
AGTTGCCGGGAGTGGGGATAGAATGGTCAGCGAGACCAGTACGAGACCCTCCTCTTGAGCACGGCCAAGTACTGTGGGGCGGGATGGCTACCCTGGCTATCTAAATCTGCAGTGGATGTGCTTGACCGGGCGCAGAATAAGTGCCTGAGACTCATAACCGGTATGTACTCTACGGCTCCAGTCAATGCCATTCACTTGGAGGCTGGCTTCCGTTCGTTCTATATCATCGTCCATCGAGAAACGGTCCCGGCACTGGAGAAGTCGCTGAAGCTCACGAACTCGAACCCCCGCAGGATTATCTCACAGTACGTAGTTCGCCACCGCTTTGTTGCCCGCATTAGCTTTTGCAAGATAGCCAAAGAGATCTGCGACAGTATTGGGTTTGCAGCCCAACGACGCCTGGAGTTCCCCCTGTCACTTCTGCCACGTGGCAGTGGAAGAACAAAGAGTGGAGTGTCAACCTCTTTCTGAGAGGTGGCAGCTGTTGTAGTGATTCTGAAGCTGTACGTTTGGAAGACGCGCTGGACACTATTCGTTCCCTTGGACAGCTCGACTTCACCGTTTATACGGATGGATCAGCTGAGAGTGGTGTGCGGCACGGGGGTAGTGCTGCGGTAGTTACGAGTGGCCAGATGCTAATCTGGCCATTGTGGCAACCCGGCGGTTGAGTTCATTTCGTCCTTTGAGACGGAGGTGAGCACCTTGGGACTGGCGGTGAGATGGCTGGGGACTGAGAGTCGGGGAGGTCGGTATTTGATCTGCTCCAACAGTAAGTCCGCCTTGACTGCTTTGAGCAACGGCACGTCCTGCTGTAACCCAGATATGGGTTCAGTAAGATCTTCTTTGATGCGGATAGATGGCATGGTGGTCTTCCAGTAGATCACTGGCCACTGCGGAATTCATGGTAATAAAGCAGCGGACAAGAAAGCCCGGGAGGCTGCTATCGGCCCGCGGAATGATGATGGGTCGCAAGACCCTGCCCCGGTGTCTTTCAGAGCGGCGAAGTCCCTCATTAGGAGGGCAGTCGTTGACCCTAGGTCGGCCCATAAGCGTACTCGCCTTGTGTTTACCGTCACGCCACGACCGGCGGGCTTGCCGCGGCGTACTAAGACGATGATTGCGCATTTCCGGAGTGAACTTTGCCGTTTGTTGGCGTCGTACCGAGCTCACATGGACGTGGGGGTGCCTCGTACATGTCCTCATTGTGAGGAGGAGGTGGAGACTCTGGAGCATTGGCTCCAAGAGTGTCCGGCACACTTTGGCCTGCGGCTGCGGGTGTTCGAGATAGGGAGGCCTCCCTTGGCCATATTGGCGTAGGACCCGTGGCGGTAGCCTCGTATCTGCGGGGGCTTTGACTCACCTGACGGGGATCCCGTTTGACCAACCAACCAACGGCAACACTTAACAGCCGCGGTGGAGTAGAGGCAACTTGCCTGCCTCTAGTACCAAAGGTCTCTAGTTAGAATCCCGACCAGGTCACCACCTTACATGATTAAATTTAGCGGCTGCCCAGATAGGCTCATGGACAGTACCCGTTGTGGTGCGTCTCAGCAATCCGTTAGGATGAATATCAGTCTGCGCATCGGCGCCTCTTGCTGTGGCTGCTTTGCTCTCTGCGGTGGATGCTGGTGTCTACCTCTGCTTAACTGCTTCTCAAGTAGTAAGTCAAGTTAATCACACAGGTCTGCTATAGAGGGCATTTCGGTAGGCATAGCGGGAGACTCGTACTCTTCACATGGGGAGACGTGATGGCGAGAATGCCGGTTAAAAAAAACAAAAAAAAACAACAACAACAACAGCAGCACTAACTTGCTTCTCTGATGTTTTACTACTACCACAAACTATTTTAAATAAACTTGTACTAAATGTATTTCATGTTCTAATTCACTGTACAACATATTTGGTGGCAGCTTCAGTGGATTTAAGTACTTTACGGATAACAATCAAATGTCGATTGAACCTGTACCTCGGTTGGGTAGTAATTCAAAACACAGTGACTGAGTTTTTCAAAGTAAATTAGATAATTTCTTTATCATTGCCGGAGCTGATGTTGCAGCTAAATTACCCATTCTTTGAATTCCTCTTTCAAGACGCGATAAATATATTCGAAAGTCTGCCGGATCCTATTGATACATATGCAGTCGCGGTTCAGAGATTCTTAGAATTCTTTAGAGAAAAGTCAAGTTTACTCCTTAGAAGGAAGACCTTCTTCCAAACAGAACAGGACGCGGGATAAATCATAAGTGAATTTGCTTGTCGACTGCGCCATATAGCACGTCACCGTGATTTCGGAGACAAATTGAACGAAATGTTGCGAGATATCTTCGTCTTCAGGGTCAAGGACGACTTACTGGGCAATCGGCTCCTATCAGAAGATGCTACCTTGCAATTTGATGATGCAATTCGAAGAGCGGAAGCATTTGAGCAAGCACGCGCGGAGCGACAGAAGTCAAATGTGACCTCAGTAAATGCCACGGCCAAGAAACCAGTTCAAACTCATTTCAAGCAATCCAGTTCAAGGAACTCCAAAGCTAAAGCTGATTTTATTTTTAAAGGTGCGGTTCACATAGTCATGTAACCAATAGTGCTAATTATTCGGCCAAATATGCTCAGTGTAATAATTTTGGTAAGATAGGACACTATAAAAAGGTATGTAGATCCAAATATGTGAACCTAATTTCTAACTCTGTACCTACAACTACTGATAACTCTCTATCTACTTTTAACTATGTAAATCATAATGATTAATACAACATTTTGCTAATAGTAGTAACGGGTTGAACTCTGTTAGTAGAGATGTTTTCATTAATACTGATACCGTCAAGGTTTTTTGTGATACAGGGGCTGAATGGAACATTCTCCCAAAAAATGTCATTCGACATCTTTCTTTGCAACCAAGTAATGTGATTATTAATGCCTGGGGTGGTTTTAAATTAACTGTTTTAGGTTTCATGCAGATGTACTATACAGTTTGGTGCTAATAAAGTTGTTGATACTTTTTTATGTTATTGATACTACTGCGCAATACGTTAAACCATTGATTACCTAATCCTTGTGTTGTAAGTTAGGTTCTATGAGGGGAATTGCGACTGTGATGGCGTCCAAATTTTCTACTTACAAAATTAGTACTACTGCTCAAGAATGCTTAAAACGTCATAATGGTGTGTTTACGCAGGATGGGGAATTGACCAGTGGCTACAGCTATCGAATTCGATTGTCCAATGATGATAACCCCTTCTCTCCGCCCGCTAGGCGTATGCCGCCGAAATATTTCCTACAATAAAAAAGAAGAACTACAGAATATGGCAGAGAAAAATATCACTAGAGAGGTCACGGAACCGACACCATGGTGCTCTCCAACGGTCATTGCTTTTAAAAAAGTTGGAGGTATACAAATTTGCCATGACCGAAGAGCTCTGAACAAATCTATTCAGAGAGAACATATATGCTAATACCTACATTCGATGAAATAGCTGCTCAAGTAGGAAAAGCCAAAGTATTGAGCAAGCCAGATTGCTAGAGGAGTTTTCACCAAATTCCGCTTTACGATGATAGCCAATTATTAATGACGTTCTCTATTTCATTCGGGAGATACTGTTACCGCAGATTTCCGTTTGGAATAGTCTCGGCTCTGGAGATATTCCAAAAGATAATGCAGGATCTTATGGCTAACATAGAAGGAGCAGCTAGCTACATTGATAATATTCTGATATACAAAGATACGGTACAGTAACATGATGCTATTTTAGAAAAAGTTCTTCATAAGCTGAAAGTGAATGGAATGCGTTTGAACCTTTCAAAATGCGTATTTGCTCAGAACAGCGTTACTTTTCTAGGCACCTATGGACGAGGGACAGAATAATTCCAGATACTTACATTACAAGTTGAAAGGTCTCCAGGATATGAACAGGCCAAATAAAGGAGAAAAATTGAGGTCCTTCTTAGGCCTTGCAACCTATATGGGTAGTCGATCGATTCCTCATTTTAGCAGTCTTTCCAAACCATTGTGGTCGATGCCGCAAAAAAGAGCTCTTCAATGGAATGCGCATAGTAATTCGGGGTTCCACACTCTCAAAGAATGTCTATTGGACATGAAACTTCGTACATATTTTGATCCCAGTGCTCCGATAGTCATTCAAATTGACGGTAGTTAGGGTGGCATTTCGGGAACATTGCCATAAAACGACCAAGAGGTTATATTTACGTCTAGGCCTCTTACGGAAGTGGAGAAGAGGAACTCCACTATAAAAAAATAGTTTGTGGCTATAGTTGTTACGCTCACTAAGTTGAAAGCCTACTTATTCGGTTCGACTTTTGTTGTTCAAATGGATGAACTTTCCATTAAGGAACTGTTACAACGTTCAATTAACAAGTTGTCCAATCGCATACAACGATGTATTCTAAATATATAACACTTTGATTTCACTTTGACTTACATTAAAGAAGGGAATAATGTACTAGCTGACGCGCTTTCACGGAAGGACGCTAAGTGGGTGATCAAACAGAGATATCTCCTGAGGAATACACAGAACATACTATCTGTCTCCTGCTCTTCATCAGCTCTTCCATGAAACTTAAAATCGTGGCCGAAGATATTTACGAAGATCATGTTTTACAAGATGTGATTCCTCAGATTCAGAGCTAATGGGCCACTCCACTGTCTAAATGGGTGAAACCTTATTATGATATGCGTCATAAGCTGAAAATAAAATCTTGCAATACGAATCTGGATCAGAACCTCATCATTATGAAAGACGACAAGATGCTGCTTCCTAGCGCGTTAATTCAAGATATTCTACAGCAGGCACGCGAATGCCATCTTGGGTCTAAAAAGATGAGAAGTGATGTCCAATCACACGCCTACTGGCCAGGTTACGTCAGCGATGTTGAAGATTTTGTTCGATGGTATCCAGCCTACACGGTTTTCCAAACAAAGTACGATCGTTCATCTATGTGTATTGTGCTGGACGATAATTTTCAGCTCTTACGAGTTTAACTCATTTGGTGGTCTGTCCGCGTAAAGAAATGCAATCCAAGTATGCTAAGATGCATACAGGACGGGTGGTCAAATATGAGGTCGACTTATAATATTAAAACGGAGAATGGATATCAGAGAAAATACAATCAATGCGATCTCGAAAGAAGATTTGTACAATCTACTTCCGATACAACTGGTCCAAGCGGTAAAGTATGGAGGTAGTCTTTCCCATGAGAAAGCCCAGTTGTAGTTCTCCCTAAGTCTCCTAACCAAATTCTTCCTTGCTATAATCTGAGGAATAAGTAGGTTACCGACAAAAATACAAGCTTTAACATTTGCCGTAGTTACAGTCATGCTATTGCGTTGCGTTATTTCATTCATATATTACTCGTTATATTATTAACCTATTATGTACGGTTATAAACGTTTGTTTTCAGTGTAATTTTTTAATAGTTCGGTTATACGCTATTTCGTAGCTACATTGTATTTCGTTGTGTATATTTCGGGTTGATGGTCTCTTATGAAAAATAGGTTGTGCGTTGAATTACATATGTTCAGTTGAGTTTCTTTCCATTACTCTCAACTTTACGGTAATGACCTATATAATTGAATGCTGGAAACCAATGTCTACTGATCTAATAAGTTCAATGTTTAGATACGCGTTATATTGTACGTATCATGTATTGTACACATTGCTTTAAGACACAAAACTGGTTGCTGACCAGACAGCGTTACGAACTTGCTTCTCTAATGTTTTACTACTACCACGAAGTATTATAAATAAATTTGTTGTACTAAATGTGTTTTTTGTTCTAATTTACTGTACAACACATGTCCTCAAAACTCGTCTGTGTAGAGTGTATGTGAATCGACTATGTAAGCATTTTTGTGTTCTAATTCAAATCTGATGTAGTGTACTTTGATGAAAATCAAAAGTAGATAGAAATAGGAACCCTGTTTGATTGCATAATGAAAAGCCGCCTGCAAAAATTTAGTATTCATCTGTCGACTCAGAAATACTTTTTTGTAACATCTCTAGGATTATTGAAGAGAATCAAATAATGTGTTCTACATAAGCGAACGAGTTCTACTATCGCGTCCTTTGACAAAGACATACTGATTAATAGTAATGAGGAAACAGTTAGATGATAAACAATTTTTGTAAATAAATTAGTAACCACTTGAAAATACATCGATTCACTCATAAGATAATCAATTATAATCACATTTTCACTTTTAATCTTGTTAACATTGTCAGGCAACCCAATGATGTATGCTTATTTTCACTCCAGAAATCTCCGACTTGAGTTGTTGCAAATGAATTCCACAATACCTGTGAATGTGTGTAATATGCTTCGCGAATAGGTAGCGATGCACTTTGAATAGATTCATAACAAACACCGTACGTGTTGCCGCATTGTGAAGGACCAACAACTGACATTGCATTTCCCATTTTAAAGCGTCAATCCATGATTATATAATGTCAACAAATGAGAGAAGTGTAAAGTATGTTTATTGATTATCCAATCCATTTTGTTACCGGTGGTTCCAGCGTAGCATTAGCTCCGTGGACAAAAGCAGCCATAGCAGTGCCGGTTGAAGAATGACTTTCAACTCCAATTCTGTTTTCAATCGCACGCAAAGTTGAATTTTCCCTCCAAAGATACTTCATTCGGTAAGGGAATGCAATCTCTTCAATAATAGAAGATATCATCGCTTCATGTGTATCTCGTTTTTCATGTAGAATTCTTCTATATAATATATTCATTATTTATGTTAATGTATCCTTGACTTCATGTGCAATAATAGGACTTTTAACCGTAGGATCAGGATATTCCGTTTGAACATATTCACCTCCACTTGAGTCTTCACTTGATGAATCAAGATGTCGACATGTATCTTTGTATCCAAACATATTTGTGATACATTCATGCAAGCAGTTCAGTTTGTTTATAGACTTTTATCCTGTTTTGATCTTATTATTATCTCATCAGGTAAATATAGCCCAAAGGGACAACTAAACGACAAGATGAGAGTCTGTCATTTACTATTAAAATTGAATGAATATACACAAATTGTACAAGTCACTAACTGAATATGTTTCATATGATGATGGTAATTGAGGCGCGATTGTTTGCCGGTGTTTATGAAGAGCGTATTCGGGATAATTATTTGTTGCCATATTAAAAGCTTAAATTGAAACCAACGCACGCCCTCTTATCTTTAAACAATGATAAACTGCGTTTGTTATATTGTAGGGTCATGATGTTGTGATTGTGAAACGCAAATCTTGTCTAATCGGTATTATCTTCTACTTGATCGATCGTTATACCCTTTTATGTAGGAATAATAAGTTAAAATATTATTGACAACACAGATTTGCACACCCTTTGCTCTTATTGTATGTTCCTATCATTTAGCAATAAAAGCCTCTGGACGAAGAAATATCCATTCTTTTTGAGGATTGCCTTCGCACTCGTCTTTCACGCAGCCCAATACTACAGTATATTGTTTTCAATAGGCGGGGTGGTCTTACAGAAAATTTGAAGAGTCTAGCAGTCCATCTTGTAACATGCAAGAAAATAGAACTTGGTCAACATTTATGTTGGATACACGTAGAACAAATGATTCGGTATCATCCGCCAATATCTCAAATTTACCGCCAAGTTCCTTTTTGAGACTATCATATCTAAGTGAAAACATGATCAGTTACAAGAATTCCAGGACTGACATTCCAGTATTAATTGGCTTATCCATCATCGCAGCTTCTGTGCACAAGTGGAGACCAAATTGGTCTTGATTGAATATAGTTAGTGATAAAAATGAGACTCGACTTGCAAGCGTTGCTATCTGATTCTCAGAGATTGTCCACCCGAACTTTATTCTCTTTCGAGAACTTTTTAGCGTCATGCCAAACAGAGAGATATTTTACCGACTTGTAGTAGTCATTTCAAACTTATTCGTTGCCTCTGTCTGTGTTTACTGTTATATTGTATATAATCCCGGAAAAAGGGCTCCTGATGAAATTGTAGCATTATGTGTATTTTTTTAGCACCATACCTTGCTTTAAAAGGAACTGAAGCATCCTTACGTGACAAACGTATTTCTCGTTTTTATTATAGCTGAGCAAGACTTTCGTTGTACCCTTATATTTGAGTCCATTTTTCCGTTTTGAAGTCATGTTTTTATACTACTAATTCATGAATGAAGTTAGCCAGCTGGATAGTATAACCTCTGTTTCATATGCAATTGGCAGATTTTTTCCGATTATTTCAAATTATTTTGATTTATATCCTAAATATGTGGCGGTTATTCCAAGTCGACCTCACACATGTATCCAATATCACCTTTAAATCAACAGTACAGTTGTGAGGTCAAACTTATCTATTTCAGGTTGAGTCAACTATTAGAATTGTGAATGTGGCAATGACTATGAGAGATCGTTTCCATATAAACTGTTTGCGTCTATATATAGGAACTCCACATGTTCTGCTGTTAACTCTGGGTATAATTCTGTCTCTCATGATGTTTGTTTACAAAGGTCATTCCACCTCGTGTTCCACTCTCAATAAATTTATACATAATAACATCAGTCAGTAGCTCCACTTTACCCTTTGTCATCGTATAGGCGGATTGTCAACACATACTGGGTGTGAAACAAAATATGCAGGGTCCAACTTGTCTTCGGTTAGACTGAAGTTGACATCTCGGCCTTATTGTTCGAGCACTTGCATGGCATCAATTATGCAGCTATCACCAACAAAGTGTCTGTAGCCGAAATTTAGTGAAGCAGCTTTAAGCTCGGAGTAAGGTACGAGCATCATTTCAAAAGCAACCGGTTTATGTTCAACATCTCCCAACAGTGTTCTTGTTTAATGCACATTCGATATCTATATACACAACATATGGCAGCCAACATAATCTAACATTAGTGTACTTCACATGTGTGATATTCGGCGGGAAAAATTGTGATTAACACAGTTCACAATTGAGTAACACAGGTCGCGATGATCATCAAGCTATGTTTTGGATTTAAATGGTTGCAGATATCGTTCACAAAATTTGTTTGCGTGAACCCTGCTGGAATAGGCCTTTCTTTTGCAACATCCTGGTTTATATTTACTATGGGATGGTAATGAGCCGAATCTTTAAGCGCCAGTATATTGATCACCTTCCCAGGTGTTTCCAATGATGATTTTCCTGCAGTTTTTCCTCATCCCACTCAAACAAATTTAAATAGATGCCAGGATTATGCCTTTCAAAGGTGATGAAACCACGACCATTAAAATGTAACACAATTCCTGTCCAGTTATACTTGGCTTGATGAATATCTTACCTGTGATGTCTTTGAGGATTATTCTTAAATTCATCGAAATGTACGCAAGCAAGAACAGAATATCTGAAACATTGATCTCCTCTCTTTTTAAAGTTGAGAAAAGCCTTCCTGTTTTCTAGTTGAGTTGCAAATGTAACATCATCTGCTTTACCACGATAATCAGGCGCTGAGAAATATGTGGTTGCTCGCATGCAACTATTCAATTATTTTTATGTCATCTATACACATACGCGACACCGGGTAAAGTGGTTAAATCATACAGCTTTGCAGTGAGCGAACAAATCAAAAGATCTCAGTATGTATCGCTTTTAGATTTATAGAAGTCTACGTTTAGAATTCCACAATTGGATTTGTTGCGTGCATATCAAAAATTAGTTTAGGGCGCCCCACACTAATTATGGTTTAGACTTATAGAATTCTAATGGTTAGAAGTCTAGAAATCTAAAGTTTGCCCGTATACACACCCTGCATCCAGCTGATCGGTTCTAAACTCTTTGATTGGATGCATTTCACACTCATCTCGAGTTGAAGCCAATAGATGAGTTATCGTAGTCAATCAGTGGAGTAGCAGCTTCAAAATTGCACATAGTCGACATCAGGAATAACGCGAATGTATTGAGCCCTCCCGCGTTAACTGCATTGTGGCACTCTCCTACAAATACAATTGCACACTTCATCAGGAATAACAGGTAGTCCATCAGGAAAACATTGGTTTCTATGCATGTTCAGCAGTTCCATAGAATTAAAATATTAACTACATTGTCCACATTTAAATATGTTTATTGGCTTTGGTGAAACGCTCGTTATTTGACGAGATGAGCATGGAATTTGACCACCGTGTAGGATAGTACTTGTGTGGGTAGACTTCCGAAATCAAATAAATATAGTTGACGTCTCGAGCACTACGTCGGGAATATTATTTATTGTATCATGTAATATTTCGACAGGGAGATCAATAGCATTATTTGATACTACTTTAGTTGGATCGGTAAAGAGACATGTCCACAATGATAAATAAAGACAAGTAATGGTCACTGTGGGGAATGCAAAAGAAAAACCACAATAAAATTAAAAGTTTATTACAATTAATTCTCCTAAATAAAGACTTGTTGCGGCTCGAAAAATCTTTTTCCAATCCTCATATTAATAAGATAGATTTTTCTACTAAGAATATAATATCTGTACCTTTCTTAGATAGCTTAGATACTTCTTTTAACAAACAATTTATTATGTCTTCTAACTCTAAAGTTGTCTTTAATTACCCCAACACTCTTAAATCTAAACTTTCTTTTAATTGTATTTCTTCAAATCCGAACGGAGGTGTTTATATAGGTTTTCCCAATCAAATGTAGACACCAGACGGATCAAATGCGGCAATGTCAGATCAAATGTGGATAGCCGAGAATTTAAATTTGAAAATGTGAATTTTTTCGGATCAAATGTAGACAAGGACACATCAAATATAGATGCGCTATTTTCGATGAAAATAATATTAAAACAAAACATTTAAAGACAGCTATAATATTAACTACAGTGGATATATTAATTAGTTATAGTTGATGCATCTATATTATATTATTATACGATACTGTTTTAAAAATTATCATAAATATAGATGAATTTTGAAAGAAAGTAATCGACAGGTAAATCCATCTTCAGACCCAGTTTCGAGGTATTTGCCCCTCATCAGTATACAGAGTAGGAATCGAACATGCAACCCAGCGATCTGTGATCAAACCCAACTATACCACTAAGCCTCAACTACAACTAGGCCTCGTCCCCATGTACCATCAGCTGTCGGGACATTTTATCTCAACTTCAATGACTTCAAACAAATTTAGACACCTGCAGCAGCATTCCAGCATATATGATGACGCTCAGTTTT
>JAUZND010005460.1:0-11197 GCA_034780555.1 Coelogynopora nodosa
GGAGTATGGTCAAAGATCAAGTTTTAAGGACAAAGGTCAAGTTTTAAGGACAAGGGTCAAGTTTCAAGGACAAAGGTCAAGTTTTAAGGACAAAGGTCAAGTTTTAAGGACAAAGGTCAAGTTTTAAGGACAAAGGTCAAGTTTTAAGGACAAAGGTCAAAAATTGTTTTCGAATCGGCTCTTCTAATACTACTAATAACTACAATACATATATCATTCATACATCACATGGTATACTTGAAATTGATGATTTAAAACGCTGTCTTTTGATAGTTTTATATGTTGGATATAAGTTTTGAATTGACAGTTACCTTATTATTTTTTAAATTGACATTTAATTTCATAAAACTCAAATTGAAACAATTGTAACACTTGTTTTATATACCACATGCCTATAGTTGCTAGGTGTGTTTTAGATTTTAGCCGAAATATACTACGATTTCAGTTAACCGAAATTAAATAATATGCAGAATTTGTAACCAAAATAAACTATAGCGAGGAGTTCGCACACCCATATATCAATTCTTTTATAATATCTTTTATGTCTCTACTATTTCACGGTTTCCGTATTACCCCATCACAAATTATGTGGAGATGGAACGCGAATACTGAATAACTACTTAAATAAATACAATCAATCAATTTGGGTATAGCAAAAACTCAAATTATTTAACAATGGTTCGACATTAAAAGTTAAAAATACAGTAAATAAAATTTAGAAAAAAAAACATTGTTGATCGGGATCAAAAAAGTTACCCAATAAAGGCTTATAAACCAAAATATCATTATAAGGATTGTTTTATATAATATTATAATTCTCTGAATTCACCATTTAGTATCGTATATCAATTTATTAGCAATTATAATGAATAATGTCGAAAGAGCTACTATGTTCAGAAAAATCAAAAATTAATATTGACCCTGTCAACATAGCAATTGATTGAAAAATGGTATTTATATAGTATGTCATGAGGGTACACGTAAAAGAATTAACTCAGTATTCTTACCGTTTTCAAAATAAAACAACTTCGCTGGCGATCTTTTGACACGAAAACAACAGATTAAATAAATCAGATGAATATTTCAGTTACTATAATTGTTGATCAACAAACCAATCCACCCTCAGTCCCTTTCGAAGTCGACGACTGTCCCGTCCTGTCCTCGCGCAACACGTCAAAACCGCGAGTGTCGTGTGTATATAGCGGTTCTAGTCAAATCGAAGAACGACATCGGCAGGCGCAGATTGAGGAAAAGTGAGTGAGGCAAGCGCGGCAGGCAGGCGGTACACCTTGGGTAAGTAGAAGTCCACGGTGGCTCACGAAATCTCAGCTGGGGAGAGCAAGAAGGAAACTTTCGTTTGTTCTTCTCTCTGTCTGTTATATACTCGTTAAATTCCTACAAAATGCATGCATAATATACTAGGCAGTTCAAACTCACAATCGCAAAAAAAGGAGGGGGGTAGATGTGCGCACAGAGGAGGATGCGACATGAGTAAAACTAATTCTAAACGGTTACCTGGCAACGCTTCTTTTTCTGAAAGCAGTAATTTTGTCAGATTTGTGTGTTTGTATATATATATATATATTAATCATGTTTCCAATCATATACCTTTAAAATGTTACTGATATTTTAAATAATAACAAAAACTAGTGCAATTTTTTTTAAGATCTGCACATTTTAACGATTTCACACTCAAAAGTAAGTGTAATGACGATCTTAGTAATTAATGTAATTTGAATATATATTGAAAATATTTAGTGATGAAGATATTGTTGACATAAAATACCATTATCAATATGATCAAAACTTGACGGAAACTAAAGTTATAAAAATTCAATAAAAGTTATAAAAGATATTTATATCACGGAAAATAATGTCATGGTTATTAACTAAAAAGAAATCAGTCATTACTCCTATATGATCAATTACAACAATTAAACAAAAAGCAATAAATACAATTGTTTTGCTTATTTGAAAAACATCTGGTCAAATTAGATATCTAAACATGTTGAACAATTGTTGAACAATACAGTTTAAAGATAAAAAATTAAGTACTATTATCTTCTTATTAAGCAATTATATAGTATGGGACACTATAATTAAATACCTCATGTTTTTTTAATAAAAAATTATAAAAAGAAGCAGTTTGTATTAAATATTGTTTTGTTAAATACTGTTTATTAGTGAATAATGATAAAAATGTCTGTTGACACAAATAATAATACAAATTTGAATCATGAATTTTGACCAATTGTCAAAAATTATCTGCCACTTAATTGATCAGCTATTAGAGTGTAATAATTTTTCTCTTTGGCTTCTCTTTCTTCAGCACTCACTAGGTGATTATTTTTGCAGTTCATTCAAGATTCTACAAGATCTTGCGCAAGAAATGCAAGATTTTTGCAGGATTCCTGGGATTCAGCGGGAAAAAATATTGTGCTTTCTCGTAGGAATATTGGAGGGATTCTTGCGGTAAAGCACGGTATATTTTTCTTGCACAAACCAACGGGAATATTACGCGGGATTATTGTGAAAAAGCCTAAGAATTTAACTTGTCAAGAACCTTGTGGGAGATTCTTGCAAGAAACTACGTGATTAGTCACTTACTATGTAAAAGTTTCCGAACTATGTCAGAAGATGTGCCAATGTCTGTGCACATTGCATTATTCTCAAATATGTTTTACGTTTTGAATGGGTATGAAATTTCAAATGACAAACATCGAAGATAATCTCATATTTGAACGTATGGTAGTTATTCCATGATGTCTCTTGCATGGGTTTGTTGCACAAAATATTAGTTGATACTTGCCCTTGCTCTGTTTCAAAACTATATGCGATTGAGAAATAGTCTAATTAATTTAGGCTTCAAAGCAACAGATGGCGTAATATAATTCAATATCGTCCAATTTCTCAATTGGAAGGATACCATTATGCATAAAGCATGCTTCAATCTTTGTTTGTAGCAATTGATAAGCGAATATAAACGTTTCATGTTGTTATCTGCTGTGCGTATTGTGCATAGGTGTACGTAGGGTTTAATTTACCTTATCAGTAGCATATTAAATTGCGAACCCGTCTTGATGTATTAAATTGACTCAGAAAATTACATACGTCAGCTGTGTTATTAATAAACGTTAACATTTTATCAAAATATTAATAGTGAATTAAATAGCACTTAATAAATTGTAAGCAGTTTTCGATATGTAACGCAGGAGACAGTTCACAGTAACATTTGTAAACGGAATGAAATTTGGCTGCCTTACTGGTGGTGGGCGAGTAAATGATGGGGGGTTTAATAACTTCTGAAAAAAATAACTACATCATACTTGTTCTCGATAGATGAATTAGTTGATGTCTATCTTCTGAGTTGCTTTCTACATCGCTAACATTCATTGTAAAATTTTCAGACTCTATAATCTTCGACTTTTTTGCAGGAATATCCGTTTAAAGCATTAGAAAAACATCTAATACTTTCATTACTTCTCTTTCGCACATAGCGGCTTACGGATTGCTCATTTTTATGTTCTGTTACGTATTGGGTTTTGTCATTTTTGAACCCCTACTCTTTCAATACGGATACTGTCGTAACGCGAACAGAGTAATTCGTGTACATTTTTTAAAGTTCAGCCTTTTTTGACAGGTTGACCATCTTTTTTCCCAGGCTATTTTTTCCAAGAACAAGGCCGTTACAGTACCAATTGTCTGTATTTATATATTTAGCAGGTAACGGAAAAAGATCTGTGGATGTAATTTTTCCACAATATTGTAAGAGTGCGCTAACAGAACATGTTTTGATATCTTGGAGAGCGTACATGCGACATTGTTTCAGGTATTCAAACAGTTTCACGGATAGTGATACTTTGTTATTTTTTTGACATACAATTGTAATATCATGATTGATTCTGCCTATTTTTTAGAATCAAATTCTTCGGTGATGTCAAAAGACGATTTTATTAAATGGCGCATAGATTCATTACGTCTGGGGCCAAAATAAAAAAATATATTAAACCACACCCTCTATTTGTAGTTTTTCTGCAATTGAGTTGTCAAAAAAGCGCGTAATTTGTTCATGTCACTTGATTCTATAGCTGGCATAATATTTCTCTGAGACGTCGATTCTTTAATGTAGCGTCCTACCATAGCTTTGAGCATATTAATTGCTCGAGTGAAAACCAATATCAATTAGTATATTTACAGTTTTGTTCACTTTAGGCGATGTTAAAAACCGATGAATTGCAGCTCTGATACAAATAAGAGTACTGGGCGAATATAATATAGTTCTCCGTTGCTTTTAACTCAGCGGGAGTAAAAAAAGCGCAAATAATTACTAAATATCTCTAAATATACTAAATTATTTATAATAAATAGAATGCTTCATTGATACCCTTTAATACGAACCGACTGTTTAATTAAAAAAATTGTTTAAGAAATTTAATTAATTAATATAAACAAATAATTATTAAATCAATCACAATAGTTTGTTGAAAGAAAAATTGCCGGAAAAGTTCGTCAGTTTTGAACTTTTGACGGAAACAAACATTTTTCCAAATAATTTGCCGACGCGTTTACACGGGCAATTTATTTCGGCAATATTTTAGTTGCCCAACTTTATTGCCCGTGTAACTAGTCGTCAAATTATTTGCTCCATTTAGATGCCCAACTTTGTTGTTCGTGTTAAGACCCACTTACAACGGACTTAACTGTCTAACTACCAGAAAAAAAATCACGTTTCCAACCATTGGGGTACCCAGGTACACCAATACTAGAATGTGCTAATACGTACTCGATTTCACTTATTATGCCTTATCTTAGCATTATATGAACAACTTGTTATTTATCGTGGTCGGTGTGGATTCAAGGTCTATATTCCTTCTAAACCGGGAAAGTATGGGATCAAGGTGTGAATCTGTGTTGATGTTGCCACATCTTACTGTTGTAATTTCGACGTTTACACTGGTCAGGTTGGCAGAATGCCAGAAGTTGGTCAAGATGAAAGGGTGGTGCTACAATTGACAGAACCATACACTAGATCGGGACGCAACATTACTGCAGACAACTTTTTTTCATCGCTTCATCTGGTCCGCTCTCTTCTTACAAGCAGATTAACATATGTTGGAACTGTCAGGAAAAACAAACCTTTTCTGCCTGTTGAGTTTCAGAACCATTCTGGCAGGCCTCAAAGCGCATCTCTATTCGGCTTCCAAGAAGATGTTACAATTAACAAATACATTCCAAAACCAAGGCGATCTGTGGCACTCATCTCCACAATGCATTATGATTCAGCAGTCTCTGATGAAGACCACAAGAAGCCTGAAATCATAATGTCATAGAATGCTTGCAAAGGTGGGGTTGACAACCTGGACAAGTTGGTCCATACATACAGCTGCATCAGGAAGTCCAAACGCTGGCCACTGGCGTTATTTGGCAAGTTCTTGGATATTTATGCATACAATGCATTTATATGTGCTTTATGCATTTTCGTCCAAACTATGAGAGGGCAAAATCCCACAAATGTCGAATCTTCCTCGAAGAACTTTCAATGGTGCTTATCAACCAGTCAGATGATCCGGCAATACGCAACATTCCCCAACCTCAAATTCAACGTCAACCTGCTCAAGGGAGAAGACAAAAACGGAGGTGCAGTGAGTGTTCACGAGCCGAAGACAAGAAAACCCCAGAAGAGTGTGACTCCTGCTATCGTGCAATCTGCAAAGACCACACAAGACGCATCTGTACAACTTGTTTTGCTCGCCAACAATGATGTGAGCCCATGTTTACTCTATTGATTCCATATATATACATTCTATAGTATATAATGTCTTTATATACATTTATATGAATTTATATACAATGTACATGTGATGTATCTTGTTTGAACTGAAAACTGTTTTCCATTGTTTATTTGTGTGTTATTTTATATATTTTGATAAATAAAGTAGTGGGGTACTTGGGTACCCAATGGTAATTAATGTTAGTTTATTTTTAAATGTGTCTACAAGATATTCATGATGAATTTTTATGACATGCTTTTATCTCAGCCAAGTAAACATATTATAAAAGAAAGTCATAAATTTCCAATGAAATATATTGTTTTATGCACAATAAAACGACATTCAAAATGCTATGGGGTACCCAGGTACCCAATGGTAGTTAGAAGGTTAAAAACGAAAGCAACTGTACCAACATAGCCACTGTGCTAAGAATGTTAGATCAAGAACAAATTGAACAAGAAATGAAAAGCATAAAACATTACTATTTCAGGTATTAACCACAACTCTACCACAGATGATGTTGCTATGGCTTTAAAAGCCATAGCAACCGACCTATCCATCAACATGGAAAATACCCAAAAAAAGAAAAAAAGCAATTAAAATAAAGTGTCATGACCCAGATAATAAACTCCAAAGATTCCTGTTAGTCATAACCAAAGCAAAAAGAGAGGATGTTTTAAACAAGCCACAAAACTGTGTACACTCCCTAAATGGAACGCAGTTTTCATAAAGCCCACCTCACACGTGCTCTGAACAAGGCCCAATACCACCTTCGGTTCGAACTCCTAAAAAAATAACCGACCACCTAGGCAAAGAATGGATCATCAATCGTAACTCAGTTACTGAAAGAAAGGCTCTCAGCAAAAAGAAAGATTGATTTCACCCATCAAATCTCCCTTCTCTCCTCCTAACCAACATTAGATCCATTAGAAACAAAATCGACGATCTCTTCCTCACCATAAACTCCAAAAACCCTACACTTGACTCAACCTTGGCTCTACACTTCGCTAAAATCCTTGGTTTGTTTCTCCACAAACCAAGTTTCTTCACAAACCAAACTCTGTTCAAAATGAAACACTACAACACTACCTAATCGACCTAAGTGACAACTCGCTCTTTCGCATCCGGACTACCACCTGTTAATCTGTGGTGACTTTAATCGATTTAACACAGGTGAACTCTGCATCCACTTCAATATTCACCCACATATCACAGAAGCGACACGCCATAATGCAACGCTGAATCAAATCTTTACTTCAAAGTCAATCCGCCACCAATTTAACGCACCGCACGTCGGCTCCCCAATTTTTATCTCCGATCATGCAAGCATCTCCATGTATTCTCACCATAAAACTACATAGAAATAAACATATTACTCCAAAACTGTATATGACTTCACAGCCAGCAACATTGCGAACTTTTTACAAGACATAAATAGAACCAACTGGACTAACTTCTATCATATACCTAATATACTTATCATATTAACTAAAATACTTAACGTTCACATCAAAAAGCGCTGGGCAAAATTCCCAAACGCAGAATTCCAGTCTACCTTAATGATAAAACCTGGTTATCTCTGGTCACCAAAAGTCTCATTCACCAACGTTGGCAAGCCATACCGCTCAAAAATGTTCCCCTCTTTCTGCACTTCAAACTGAAAGTCAAATACGAAATCGACAAGTTTAAAAGAATATGGGCAACCTAAAATAGGAATGCAAAGAATTCTCCGTGGAACATTTTTAATGCCATTTCTGGTGCCAACACTTCGAAAAACAAACGTTTTCAAGACCTCATTGACAATCTCAAACTGTCCACTGCAGCTCTTCCTAAAAACTCGCCACTTTTATCAACCAACACTTCGCCAGTTTCTTTTCACCCTCGGGTGATCTCCCTATTGTTGACAACGATGACTGGTGTCCCAATATCTCTGCAGAAGAAGTTAGAACAGCTTTCAAGTACCTTGACGACAAAAAAAGCCTCTGGGCCTGACAATATCCCGGCAGAAATGCTCCGTATATTAGCGCTGATGCACTTTCCGCACCACTAGCCCACATCTTCAACCTCATAGTTATATTTCGACAGGTACCACAACACTGGAAGTCTTCCTTAATCATACCTATCCCAAAAAAACAAAAAATAAATGACCTGAGAACTATATACTTTTTATGCATTTGCTCTAAAGTTTTCGAAAAACTTATTTTCTCGAAAATATACAAACTCATGTATGCCAACTACGGTCTCTACCAGTATGGGTTCAAGCTCTACTCTAACGCCACATTCGCGTTAATACATGTTCACGACAACCTAACGAAACACATGGACGACGTAAGTAATGCGGCATTAACGTACCATTGTTTACTGGGACGTTAACGTCCCTTATCGCATTCGATTTAAGGAAAGCTTTTGATTCTATCACCATGACAAACTCTCATCAAATCTCTGCTAAAAACAAACCTACAAAAAGGGCTCATTGTTCTGTTTAAAAACTACCTAGGTGACCGCATTCAATCCGTCAAAATTCCTGGGTACACGTGTGAATCTCTCTACACGAGGGATCTCTCTTCTGTGTATATATTCGCAACCTGACTAACTTTAACTCTACAACCATAATCAAGTACGCGGACGACACCTCCGCCGTCAACCCCCACTCTGATGCTACGACTGTTCATGCCAACATTGAAAGTATAATATCCACTGTAGACTCAGAGAGCAAAGAACTTGGCCTGACTTTAAACAGAACTTAAACTCAAATGATGTGTATTGCCCAAAACCAGAGAATCCTCACAAAGCGACAACAACAAACTTCTCGGAATTAACCTCAGCTTAAACAAAAAATGGAAGACTCACATATCTGCTAACATAAAAGCTGCATCTAAAAAACTATACCCTATCCGCTGACAAAAAAATATAATTGATAAAAGAGCTCTCCTAAAAAATTACTTCTCCAATATTCGTACCATTATTGAATATGGCTTGCCTCTCCTCATCGATGTTAATCAACAAAAATCTGAAATCCTCGAAAAATTCCAGAGAAGAGTTATCCGGATGATATACTACCCATTAAAACATCCCTAACAACCTAAACATCTCATCTCTAGCTTCCAGGAGATCTTCTCTCGCTAAAAACTTTATCTCCAAGCCCATAAAAACAATGCACATGCTCTCCACCAGCTTATTCCAAATATCCTGCCAAGATCTAAACATTTCCTTCAACCACCCTCATCTTCCACTTACAGACAAATCTTTCATCCCCAAAACAACTTTCATTATTAATGCTTCTCTCTAATTGATATTACATAATATTATATACAGTATATATTTTATAATTATCATTTCCATAAAAAATTAAAGTGTATCTATTTATGTATGTACATACTAGTTTTCAAAGTTTATGTACATGTGCATATTTTCGCGTTTTTTACTAATAAAACACTTTATTATTATACGTCGAAAAAAATTACCTTGTCCAAAGTTGCCGTTGTGATATGAACTTTGCAGATGCCATCACTGTGAAAATCACACTCCCTTTCTGAACAAGAGTTACAATTTGACAACTGATAATTGGTTTACTAGCTACGCGCTTGTAAATCAGTTCAGCAGGAGCAAAACAACTACTGTTGGCACAATTGGAGTGATTTTCCCAGTGATGCTAAAAAATCCACAAAAAACTACCAACTAGGTCAACATATACGGTAAGCTACTGGAACAAACGAGATAAACATGTAATATTGCTATCCACTCAACACAGAAGTACTGAACTACACCAAGTCGACAGTATAGATAATATGGATCATATGTAGCTCTATTCCGCAACCAAACGAAAATGCAGACGGTGTACTTTTGTATGTTTTTGCAATTTAATGGAAGTTGCACTCCTAAATGGATCTATAATTCTCAAATACGTTAGTCATCCAGAGAAACTGCTTGAAAGTAATCAATGTAGACATCAGTTTCATTTGAAAACAGGTTATCAGCTCATTGATAATTAAATTAAAGCAAAACTGTGCAAGATAAAGTTACTGCATCATCAGTTCAACTTTTCTTTGAATCACTTGGTTATGAACGAAATGCTCAACCACCCAAGAATAAATCAAAAACTGGGCGGTGCTATGGCTGACGACAAGAAGACTCGTACTAGATGTGATAAATGCCATTGTTTCATTTGCAAAGACCATGTGAATTGGTGTAAAAACCCCAATTGTTCATAAATATTATTGTTTTTTATTTATCTATACATCACATAAATATAAAATAGAATTATATATATATATTTATTAATATGATTTTGTTATTTGATATTTTTAACATAATTACAAAATGGAACTTTATCACTTCATGACTTGCTATGCTTTCACATTTTATTGAATAACTTCATCTAATATTTTATTTTATTTTACTTTAATTACTCGCTAACATGTCACAAGAGTATTGCATTATAATAAGCATAGATACTATATAAAGTATACACTATATTCAGTATATATAATATTTTGCTGATATAATATATATAATGAATATATATAATATACAAACGTGAAATTATTTTTTAATTAAAACAAATAAAATCATTATATGTTTTTTCATTAAAAAATGTCATATTGATATCACTAAGGGAATAACGGTATACCTTATTTAAGTTTGGGATACAAACTACCCCAAACACAAATAAATGAATTTTAAAAGTAACACAACATAACGGTTAATAAGTATATTGTAGTTCTAAATAATTCAAGCAAAACATATCAAAAGTGATATTTTACCAAGTATAACAATGTAACATTATTATCTATGATTTCAGTGAAACAATATAAGTGCACGTAGTGCACGAAGATTTTTCACTAGAAATCACAGATATTAATAATATTGTAATATCGATGAAAATACAATCGATGATGGAGTGAAAATCGATTTAAAATTTAAATCAATTTATTATATTTATTTTTATTATAAATTATTATTAATTTAAAATAACATCATCGTTTTGGTTGTTTTGCTATTAAATTGAAATGTCGCTCCTAAATCTGGAAAATGTTCCTGGAAACCAAATAAGTGGTTTGTCAGATGTATTGCTTGACTGGGTAACAGACGAAAGCAGCGACCGATATATTACTGAATTGAGTAAGTCGTTTCAGCAAGAATTAGACAAATTGGACGATGAATATGGTAACAATATCAGTATGATTAATGAAGAATACAGCGACGTCGACGACACGATTAAAAACGCGCTTCAAGAAGTCGAAGAATCAGCAATTCCAAAATCAACAAAGAACCAAACAACCAATCATATAAAACGTTTCAAAACATTTCTTATCGAGAAGAATTTATCGCCAAATATTGAATCAGTCCCACCGGAAATACTGACTAACTACATAAGTTTTTTCTATTATTCTTTGAAAACCAAAGATGGAAAGCCTTATTCGCCA
>JAUZND010005461.1:0-11197 GCA_034780555.1 Coelogynopora nodosa
ACCCTTTCTTTTGATTTATATTTTATTATTTCTGATTTATTTCTTTTCTTTCTATTTGGTGAGTTGATTTTGCCTGATTGATGGTTCCAATCCATTTTATTTTAAGGTGAAGGCCTTAATAACATGGAAATTGGGCTCACAATTCCCCCATATTCCCTTCAATTCTATTTATAAAATTACCTCAACATACCATGTTTGGGAATAGTACCATACTCTATAATATTACCATAGGCTTGCACTATCCATTTATAATGATTATTGACTGTTCTAGGAAGAATGTACCTTCATCAGGGTTCATACACTGCAAAAAGTCTTAAATTTAAGAAAAAATCCAGTCTTGAAAAGTGATGCTTTTTTATGATAATGATATTCTGCAATTTGTTAGTTTATTAATTTTGTTTTAAATATAAAATTAAAAATTATTATACCTCAGCCTCTATTGTTTATAAAATAAAAACTGACTTTAAAAAATTTCTTCATGTACATTGTACACTCAATTTTTTTCACATTATTAATAAATTTTTGTAAATATAATATACACTGTATACATTTTTATTATAATAGCAAATTTGCTAAGCACATTCATTATGACTGCAGAGGGATAAGCAGAGTGGTAGAGTGCCAACAGTTATAATGCAAAAAAGTCTATTTGAAGTTGAAAGAAATCAGCTTATTGAACAAGTTAATGATTATTGTCTCCAAGCAGAAAAATTAGTTGAATGATATGATGTTTTTTATGAAGATTAATTATCCTCACTCTGTAAGAAAGAAATAAAGGAACTGAGTGAAAACCAAACTCAAGGATATGCAATCTATGTAATTTATTAATTCAAGTAACTAATTATGACATTCTATAGCATTCTTCATGATGCTTTTTATTCATATTTGTTATATAATTCTACACATTGCATTATGATTGCTGTACATTAAATTTATTTGAGAGAATACAAGGCTTTTTACTTTTATTGTGATGTTATTTTTTAAATAATTAAAGGTTAGAAAAATGTCTGAAAAAATCATGTAAACTTTGAATAATCGGTAGCATTATAGCACTCTGACTATAACCATAAAGCAGTAGTTAGTTTCATGTTCCATAATACCAAGTACCCGTAATATTCTTCATAATATTTTTCTCTTGTATTTACAATGCATATCTATTTTTACCACCCAATTTGAAAATTCCCAGCTGCATTGGATAATCAATGAGTTACATTCCACAGACATACTGAAAATTAACTTATTCCAGTCCACAATTGTAGACTGATACTTAATTCCCATTGAACTGTTGATACATGTGTGAACCACCAGTAAATTATATCAATAAGTTGAATTAACTTGAGATGGCTCCCCTTAAAAATGAGTCAATTTAAAGGCTATAATAATGCCTATATCTCCTCCATGACCAACAGTAGCTATTATATTTATCATGGCCTTCACAACATTGAAATAACATTTGTGTATTGCAGTGATCACAATCCAATACATTCTTAAAAAGCCCATGACTTGCACATCATTGGGTGCACAATAAATTATTAGCAGTAATGTTTGATAAATGATAATGCATAATAATGAGTTAAGGCAATATCAATGTTGGTTTTACTTGATTGATAAATGAAATGTATGCTCATGGTTGTCCAGCCATATATAGTTTTTAAAATTATATTTATAAATTAAAAAAATTATTAAAATAATTTAATGCAGGAATTTATTTACAGAGGATTGATTTAAATTTATAAATTCGGAATATAAAAAAATATGCAGGAATCTAGATGATTGTTAAATTAACTTAATAAAATGCCATTGTTTACTTTTTTGTAATCATGCATTGTTAAAAATATTAATATTGTCTGAAATATTGCATTACATCTTATAATAATGCATTCAAACATAATATGTTATGTTTATTATTTACTTTTAATGTTTTAATTTATTTAATTATTATCTAAATGTTTAAATTATATTATCAATAAAGAAAAATTCATTCATAACAATAATAATATAATTCTAAACACCCTGAAGAAAAGAAAAACATAAATGTAACTCTCTCATTCTAACCAATGAATAAGAATTACAATATTAATAAATAATAATAATTAATATTGCTTACAATGAGTGATTCAATTTATGTAATAATATTATACATTTAATAAATTATATGTTATGTATACTAATAAAATACATACAGTTATATTATAATATTGTAATTAATAAACTACATATAACAATTTATTTTTAATATCTTCATAATAATTTATTTACCTTGAATCTGTTTATATCATAATTAAGTACAATATAATTTCATTTATAAATAATTAAATCTGTTATAATTTTATTTATTATAGTATGAATCATATTAATATGAACTAATTAATACCTCAAAGTCAAATAAGAAACAATACAGCAATAAAATCCTGTGAATAGATAGTATTTTTAGTTTATATATAACAATTTTTTACATACCATACATAAAACATTATTGTGATAATGTCACAAATTGGTACATATGGGTCAGTTTTACCATATTCACACATAACTGATTTCAAAAATATAATGGCAGTTACTACTTTATTAGTGGAGCAAAGTAGCCATTTGTCAATTTACCTAACTAAGGAGTTTCATTAACTAGGAAAACTGTTAATATACTTCCTGATTCAAGGTCATCTTTTCTATTTATTTACATTACTTGTTATAAAATTAATTTTTATCAGATAGTCATCAATAGTTTTGAGAGTACCTTTATTGGTATGTATTAAAATTAATTTAAAACATTTGTACTCTTGCATTTAACTTTAAGTTTTGATGGTAAGTCAGTTAGAGTAAAATCTTATTTGATTAAATTATCTTTATAGCTAGGATTTGATTCTCAATATATATATATATACAATATATTGAATGTTCATATTAAGTTCTGAATATAATATAACAAATAAGTGAGTTTTCATAAAATCTTCAATTATAAAGAACTTCGATATTACATCACCTTTTCAGAATCTTTAAAATACAGGCTACCTTTAAAATAATATACACTGCTTCTCAATTAAGTAATGTTGATATTATTAATCTGTTCAACTTTGATCACAATCATATGATAAGTCTTTAGAAATTCCCCGTGAATTGAAAAAACTTTTTATAAAATGCCATGGTGTATTTCTGAATGAAACAATAATAGTGCTCTCACTACATTGTGTTATAATGCTAGAAATGCAGCAAAAGTAGCTCAAAGACAATTTATGATCATTTAGCTTATTCACAAAAAATCATTGCTGATAAACTCATATAATATGCTAAATAATGGAATAATTAAAAAATGAAACAAACTCCCTTTAGAATTCACCATTTATATTAAGCACAAAAAGGAGGGTACAACATTTTTTACTATAGTTCATCATTTTTCAGTCATTTTTTATCTGAACAAATTTCTAATATAGATTAATTACTTTACAATTTGGTTTCATTTAAAAGTTTTTCTTTGCTCAGCAATTTGACATCCATTTTTTGGAAAATTCCATTAATGAATATTTTATCACATAATGATTAACTATTACTATGAAATCTTCTATTTGATTTATCACAAAACTATAGATTAAATGATAGACTCTTGTATGAAACCACCTGCATTTATATGCATTTTAGTTGGAAAAACACCCATTTTATATGCTTGGCTGAATGCATAGCCATATCACCTGAGATCGTTTTTGAAACATTTCTACTAAAATAATGATAAAGCATTTCCATTTACTTGTTCTTCTTAATTTTAATAGTGAATTATGTTAATGTGAGTAACATTGCTTGTGAATTTTACCAATCAACTGGTCCAGTAGCTTATTTCAGGGATAAGTTACATCCAGCTGATTGTGATTATTTAAACTTACCTAACCAATTTGTTATTCATAAATCATACAATTCGGTTTATCACTCAATTGTCAATGAATTCAAATATAGAGAGATCTCATAGAACATTCAAGGATACTTTATGTAGTATGCCAGGTTTGTAGACAGATAATTATTTGTGTGAATTATTTATGACAGTAATTGACTCTCTGGTGCATTTGATGCTATATTTATTCATTCTGGAACATAATCCTGTTATTGGCCAGTTTGATGTGAATTCATAAAAATTAATTAAAAGTTGTAAATAACCATTGATCAGAATATCTCTACATACTGTATATTATTATAAAGTAATTCTAAAAGTTTTAAGTAATCATCATTATATTTAAGTAAAATTATAATTTTTAATTAGCATAGATGACCTATGATGACTTTGACCTATGGTAACTTGATTATAATGTTATTCAGTATGCCTTTAATTGTAACTAAAAAAAATTTGGTCTTAAATATTTTGTATGATAAATAATATGTCAAATAAATGTATATATTTAATAAAATCACTATTAAAAAAGGAAATTATTGTCTAAAAATAGACTTGGTGTCATATCCTCAGATGATTAAACAGAAGTAGTGATACCATCTACATGTGTCTACAATCTTTTAGTTGATGTCACTTGTAGCTATAAATAATCACATGCTGTGATTATTGTAATCATATTATTTGAAATACAATTTTTATACTTATTGTTGTTAATATGTTGAACTACACACCTGAACTACACACCTGAACTACACACCTGAAAGAAAGATTCTAGTTTTAGTTGTATATTGTTTATGATTCTTAATTTTGTTACATTTTAACTATCAATATATTATTTGAAGACAGTGGTTGATATTTTAAAATATTACAATCCTAATCCTTGTATTTTAACTAGCACTATACAACGTAAATCTAACCATTTTCATTTATGGTTTAATCAACCATAATGTATATATGCAACATTATTTGGTGAAAACCGTTTGTAAGAATTTTGATGACATATTTCTTTTGGTAGTATAAGTATATATTGTAAAATATTAATAGTTATGGTCATCATCAATGGGTTAAAAAGTAAATTTTAATTAAATGAAATTATGTAATTTTCATATGATGGACGTATATTTAAGCAAATTTAAGTTTATTATTATATTTTATAATGTATTATTCAATTAATATTATATACATTATAATAACAAAATAAAAAATAGAAATACAAGCTGTTTTGTAAAACTATAATTTCTGAATAAACAGAAAAATGAAACACAGCTTTTAATGTTTAAATCTTAAAGACCTTTTATATTGATAATAATAATATTTTCTATTGCTATATATATATATATTAATAGCAATATGTATTAACATACTTTTATAATATATTAATCTTGAACTACCTTAGGCGAGTGTGTCTAATTTTGATATAAAATATACAAATGAGACTGATTGATTTTTCGATTTAGAAAATAATTGTAAATTATTTTTATATATTTTGGTAACTATTTACATTGTTTAAATATGTTTTTATTAATTTACTTTAACAAAACAAAGAGATAATCTTTACTTGTATGCATTACACACACTGTATCAATTATTTCAAAACTAATTGATGACAGGAATAGTTACATTGTGTAGATAAGTATTTGTCATTTATATATTTTGGCAGCACTTTGACATATTTAATCAATTTGAAATATCTAAATTAACTATTTTCCATCTTTACTACACCAAATTGTTACCATTATATGTTTATGCATTGATTGTTTCTATATGTGTATATATTATAAATTAGATATGTTGTTATTAATATTACATGTTTATAATTGTTTACATTTGTAGACACAGGCAAAGAAGCTCACTTAATGAATTTCCAACAATTTTTGATAAAATGAAAGAATTCTACACACTTGAACAAAATATTTGGCATCACACTGTTCATACGCCATTTAAATTTCCTGAGATGTTGGAATTTTCACAGTTTTTAACTAGAACAAAATTTTTGCATGGGACACCTGAATCATGGTCTAATAAAATAAGTGAATCTTTAACGCAAAAACTTACTCAGCAAGTTCAGTTGTCTTTGTCATCACAGGCATCTTTTTTGAAAGACAAAAACAGGTTAGTACATTTATATATTGTGACTGTTTAAAATATATATAGATCATAATTTTGTTGTTTATAGCAAATATATTTATATATATATATGTATATATTAATAAATATGTATGTACCGGGGGGACCATAATCCACCGTCCATTTTAAAATAAAAATGTATCTTAAAAACTTGTATGGTAGTTCCAAAATGTGTAATGCAAGAGTAAAAAACTCTGCTCGACGATTGTCACAAGAACTCGTAATACGAAGAACCATTGTTCGTCGTATTATTTAGAAACATGGTTTGAAAGCATGGTTTCCAAATTGGTTCAGAAATTAAATGAAGATGACTTCGACCGACGAATGCAATTTTGCGAGGATTTTGATATGAACTTTGGTGATGCTTCCAACATCATTTTTTCCTATGAAGTCATGTTCAAAATCTTTGGTCAAGTGAATCGCCATAATAGCGTTTATTACTCTTATACTAATCCACATGAGGTGTTTAAGAAGTCAGTGAACAGCCCTGGTGTTATGGTCTGGTCAGCCATTTGTTCTACTCGAATCATTGGACCTCACTTTTTCACCAATACAGTGACTGGAGTAACTTATCTAGAAATGCTAGACACGTTTGCCCTACCTCGTATCCAACCACTACTTCGCAATGAACATTACTTGTTTCAGCAGGATGTGCATCGCCTTACTATTCAATAGCAGTGTGAAACAGATTGTATGCTGAATTCCAAAATGGCCACCACGAAGCTCAGATCTGTCGCCACTAAATTACGTTGTGTGGGCATTATCAAAGATCGATATTTTGATATCTAAACATCGATAAAATCAGCAATTTAATTAATAAAAAAATGTTGGTTTATTATTTCGCTTCATCCGAATAAACTTATTTAATAATGAAATACTTTTATTGTTGATAATATTCAGTTTTCTGAGATTTTTAAGAAAAAATCATGTGTATAATCAACTCATGATATTCAATGGTGGCATTTATGATGATCAGGCTTTGGTTAAAGTAAGACAACACCATTGTCACCTTATATTATATGTTATAGAATCACATAATTAAGAACCGTAAATTACTATGTTAAATATTTATATGAAAAACGCTAACCTTCATTTTTTCAGTTATAATAAAATGATCGGCCCACTCATGGAGGCCATTTACACAACTGTAGTTACTCACCAATCTGGAAGTCACCTTAATGATGTGCACATTGATGAGAATGCTCGTGTCGAATCATTCATAAAGCGCTCTGGTTATGAACATCTTCGAGACGATGTTGATGTGACTGTCCTTGATGAAGATGATTATGTGAAGTTCCGGCTATGGGGACATAATGCTTGGCAAATGCGATCTAGAGATCCACTTCCACCAGTAAGCGTATTCTACTTTATATAGACTGATAAGATTAATAAAGTCAACTTATTATGTGCTCAATTTTGTCAAGAATTTCTGTTATTTGTATTGATGTATTATATATTTGTGGTAGGTCTATCTAATTTATATATATTATCTATATTTTACATAATAATTTAAAGATATTTCATTGTTAAAAATAATAACGAAAAAAAAGTGGTTAGTTAAGGCTTTACGATATTATGCATCTTTTTCAAAATTAATTCAATGATGGTATATTATAAGATTATTCAAAATATTTTTTACAAGTATTTAATACAAATTAATAGACTAGAAAAGCATGAATGAAACTCGGTTAAAAATGGAAGCCGTTAGAACTTAAAACTCATATCTGATATCATATGATATGATATGTCTACTCGTATTATAATAGCATTCCAAATTTACCCGCATCTTTTTAATTCTACTTTTTTCACGACTTAGTTGGCAGTAGTGAATGAGGAAGAAAATCTAAAAGTATAGTCTGTAACTTTTTCACACGGCTTCACACTTATATTTATATTGAAGAAAAGGAGAGCCGTACAATGACGAATTGATATTAACCAGTAATCCTACTAGATATGTTTTTTAATTTCAACTATATAATAATAAAATGGTCAGATGTATTTTATTTGTAGTAATCGTTTGCTCAGGTACATAGATACAAATGCATCAGCTACCATACGTATTATATTAATGTAAAATTAAAAATATTTTTAAAGCAACGGTCAATTTTATAAACTTTTAATTTTCTTCATTATCGCCATGTACTTTTCGCTATCCCCATATTGACCTAGGCTATTTTCTATCGTCAATCGTCTACAATATATTGCGCACCGCTTCCATATTACCAGTTAATTTCAATAATATCAATGCACAATATGTTTTCCATATAAAGTCTTAGCGTGTATCCCTCTGTAAAATCCTTAACATTCAACCCCCTCTAGTATCCTAAAGTTTTACAATATTGCCTAAATTATTTCCAGTTAGTCAAATATAAGTGAAGTTTCACTAAAATTATCATGAATTTTAATAATTGTGTTTTCCAAAAAATCAGATTATTATATATTATTATATATATTGGTTAAACTATTATTGGTTTTTAGGGTTTTATAAGGTTAAACTTGGGGTGGACTTTATTTAAAATAATAGGAGTAGTGTGTGCAAATTGAATATTATCATTTTTGAAATAGACTAGAGTTATCGACACACTAGGATAGTGAAAAGTATGAGCAAGTCCGAACAATACAGGGCAATATTACAGAATATGGAGAAATTTTAAATGCGTACCTTTTAAATTTTCATTTGAACATATTTTAAAATTATAGATTTATACATGGTTCAACCTTATTGAACTTGAACAAAATCGAGATATGCGAGCTTGACTGGTTAAAATCATAGCAATTCGGCATTATATGGATATCTCATTCTTATTATATTTGTGTGAAAAGGTGGTTATTGACTACTTTTTGCTTCTCGCTCTAATTTAGAAAGTCATTAAGTAATATGCATATTATATATATAGTACTTAATGACTTTATAGATTATAGCGAGAAAGTACCATATGTCATAAAATTGTAACATTTAAAATAAATTACAAAATCCATGTATAATATGTTTAAATGTTAGCACTACTGGTTAGTAGTATAATAATAATATTTAAATATTATAACCATTAATAACATTTCAATCTTACTACGAGTTCTGAATCCGCTTCATGATAATAATTTTATTTCCGTCTTTATTTTATTTCATATTTTACAGTTTGTCGCTATGGATGATGAGGTGTGTCTCGTAGGGAAGATTCCTAACTATGCGTTCAATGTAGAAATGTTTGATATGCTGCCTGTAGATTGTCACTCCTATGAATACACTCCCTTCGCTATTAGCTACCATTCGACAGAATTTGTCCGCTCAATCGCCGGTAAGTGATCTACAAGCCCTGATTAAATGTATGTGCTCTGTAGAATAAACTTGTAATGTATGAGCCCATATTATAATATTATGTTTAGTATGATTCTTCATAATTAATTAATTGTTATGATATTTTATCTGTGTTAAAACATATTATTACTTGCTAGTAGTATAATAGTTATACATGGAATTTACTTTATCGGAAATTTATTATGGTTATATATACATCTATTATAATTTTTGCTGTTAGAGAAATTTTATTCGCTTTTATATAAATTAATAATTCATTTCCACATAATATACGAATTTTGTCCAAGAAAAATATAGTTTATTATTCGTATTGTTTTGTTGGTGTGTCATCGGTATGTTAAAGACATTTGGTTTTAAATATATTATCTAATTGTTGTAAATTATACATTTTTAATGTACCTAGCAGAGTCAGTCCTTAAAAGCGTGTAAACATTTATTATAGCGATTCTCATATCGACGCGGGCAATGCAAACTATCGTATTCCGGTTTTTCTAACTTTCGGTAAATTGAGTTTAAAATTTTTTAGTTTTTTGGCATTCATTTTTGTGCTTAATATTTTTTATTACAGAATTAATTTTTTATTGATAGGTTTACTAATGTGTTACTAATTACTTTAAAAATATTTTTGTACCACTGTAATATATTTTTTTAGCTACAGCTGGTATACGATAGTTTGCCATGCCCATAGATTATATAATATTCATTAAATTGGGTATGCCAAAGTATTGTATTTCTGACCCTTTTTTTGTACAAGTAAAATAAATCATAAAATATGTATGAATAATATAATGAAATAATACATGACATAGAATAAATTATATTTCTAACTTTTTGTTTTGTAATAGTAAAAGAAATCATAAAATATATATGAATAATATAATATAATAATACACAACATAGAATAAATGCGAAACAAATGTTAATGTTATCGTCCAATGTTTGTTGGTAAAAATAGTTTGATAATACCAAGGAGTAATAATAGAAGACATAAACTATATCCGAAACAAATGTTATTTACTCATCATCATCATAACATATTTCCAGACCAGGTGGCAGACCCTCATACCACTCATGAAATCGATTGGGAATTTTTCCCTCTCGGCATGCGTGTATTAAGCTCTCCAGTGGTCGTACACTTTTGAAATGATAATTGATGAAGTATGAGGTAGTGTACCCCATCTAATAACAGGTGGTACTCTTCATTTGTGGCAAATTTAACCTAAATGAATCCATAGTTGTCCTTCTGGAAACGGAGCTGCCGAATTTTAAACCAATTAACAATGCCATCAGTAAGAAATTTGGTATTTTTCAGCAGTAGTGGCTGTGCATTTTTCCAATTCGAAAAATCTTTGTGTGACAGGTGTGTTACCCTGTATGGGATCCCTGTTTTGTGAGCTGTTTGTATATTATTTATTAAATCCATAGGATGAAATACTTCCCTTCCTTTTAATGCACACCGAATTACGCTGTGTATGTTGCCGCTTTCTTATTGATAATGCCCAGACACATAAAATAGTTGGGTAATTGAAATGATATTCTTTAAATCATGAACATTTTTATACAAAAAGGCGCTTACAATATTGTTACGATTTTGACCACCACACGCATCAGATGACAAAACGACTTCTCTGTATAATCCAGTATAGTACATAACTCATTTGATCCCCTTCCGCCCTCTGTTTCGTCCAATACATAGCAATAAGTAACACCTGTAACTGGCTCTACAATAGTGCATTGTGTGGACATGAATCTTACTCAAATAAAAGAAAGCGGTTTGATTTTACACTGGTAATACCATCAAAGTACTCTTCTCTTAAATTGTCGATCTATACAAAATAAAGCCACACTAATTAGTGAACATGTTAGTGACCATAATGTGGATA
>JAUZND010005462.1:0-11197 GCA_034780555.1 Coelogynopora nodosa
CCTCTCTCACCTCTCTCTCCACTTTCTCGTCACTCTCCTCACGCTCTACTCTCTCTCTCTTCTCTCTCTTCTCTCTCCTCTCCCACTCATTTTTCTTACCTCTATCTCCTCTATCTCATCTCTCTCTTCTCCCTCTACTCTCTCTCTCTCTTCTCCCTCGCTCTCTTTCTCTCATTTCTCATCGATCAGTCTCCCTCTCTCTTTATTAATAGTGTTTTGTGTGTCAAGCATGCCCAGTTTTAGGTGCCCGACAAAATGTGTGTTATATTAATTTTACATTAGATAATATTTAAAAAAAAGTCAAACACATATACACAGGGTATAAATTAAATAAGTGATTATTTCAAAGGTAATATTTTCTATTTTGTTTATATACATAAATATTATATTTATATATAATTATTATATAATTCTACACTGCATACATAAAAAGTTATCTAATTGTTGAATTATGTAATTGTTTTCGATAATTGTCATATTGTATATTTAGACATTAATTTTAGAACAAAACGTTAAATTCGACGCTTCACAGCAGACGTCAACATTTTTATGACGTCTCAATTCAGAGGTCACCTTACGTTATAATTAGGAAATATTTTACACCATATTACACCTACTTTAACTAATTATGCAGCATAAATAAATACACCACGTCGAGTAGTTTGATGGTGATGCAATCGATTCTACAAACAAACTAATATTGCATTAATATTGTATGTTGTCATTCTTACTATGAGAGAGAGCATAGCATAATTATTATTATATAAAAACTTAAACGTTTTTACATTCGTGATGTTAAAATATTTTGTCGAAATTTGTTGGAATTATATTATTTTGAATGTTGAAAACTTACATGTGGTCAATGTGCTAATATTGATCAGCGGTGTTCTTCTTGAATTGCAAGTGATTATAAAAACTCTTTAAGTATTAGTTAGCTCTTTACCTTTTAATCGTACTACAATCGTTTTTCGCTAATCTTTCTTACTTTTCATTTTTATTTTGGATTTGCTTTGTAATGGTGAGGAGGATTTAAATATAATGTGTTCATTTACTATTATGATTAATATGTTAATTGCCTGCAATTTTATTATAATATGTAATTAATTTGTTTAAAAAAGCTCAAAGCGCGAAGAACTGAACGGTCATTTTTCATTCGTTTTACATTTAGTTGTAAACTATATTGACATGGTCAGTGAGTCTGTATTAAAAAAGGTAAATTCTTTTTAATTCATCTTGAAATATCGTATTACACTAAATTAATTGTAGGTGTATTTCATCTTGTATTAAACATGTTTGTCATTGACATTTAATAAAAAACAATATATGTTATGTAACAATACATTTTTATAATATTCTATGGAAGTGGCTATACTGAACCAGATACATCAAAATTGGTAGTCAAAACCAAAATATATAAACTCTTATTACGAATATATTAGTTACTATACTAGTTTTAAACTATAAATTATAATAAATATATTTTATATTATTAGATTATAAACTGTCTACTTCTAGTCCTAGAACTGGGTTATTAAATATTAATAATGACAATGTCAATGAATGAATAGTACATGAAACAGTTCAGGTAAAATAGTGTATATATGTGTCCAGTGCAATAGATTGTATATTGTAATTAACTAAGACTGTCTGATATGATAGCCTCTTTGATATTGTAATATAAATGGTATGACCATTAAGACATTGTTAGCATTGCACTGATAACTGACAGTAACACTATAATTAAATAGTGAAACTATAATAGGTTAAGAAAATATATAAATAATATCATTAATAAATATATAACAAGTCAATACATTTTGTTTTAATCTGTATTTTATGCTCAAATGACTATCTGTATTAATTTATTAAGATTTTACTGAGACTTAAGTCTCAGCAGCATCCTCTAGAGACATTAATGATGAACTCAGTTTGAGTCATTGTAAAATACTTGTAGAAATACCATTTAGATTCATTGACTCAGATAATGACTCTGATTCTATGGAAGATTATTCTGATTCCGTTATTCCTGAAACTGTTGGTAATAATGAAGATTTTACAGCACCAACTAAATTACACTGGTGTAAATATTGCCCTGAAAGTGACAACTGAAGCCTGTAAGATGAGAACCGACTAACTCTAAATCAGAGTTAGCCAGTTTTCACTCAAATAAGTGTGTTATCCAGTTCTCATGCAAAACAATTCTGAAATAGAAAGCAACTGAGCCATGTTTTATTCACCAACATAATTGCTAAAGAAAGTTAGATAAGAAAATGTATAAAACTCAAATTCACCAAAAAGTGAGTTAGCTGGTTCTCATCCTACAGGCTTCAACTAGCAAGACATATTATAAATTTTAAAGAAGGTACTACCTTTATACCCCATTCTAAAAATTGAAGCTTTTTTTTGGATAAAGATATTCTTCAGACTATACTTCTTTATACAAATTGATATATGCAAAATTCTGGTAAGACTGTATTTACTTTAGCTGAATTCAAAGCTGTTATAGCTATTCTTATTTATACTGGTATTGACAAAGACAACCTTTCAGATCACTCTACATTGTTTAGCATTAATTACTCCAAATTATTTTATTGTTATGCAATGGGAAAGATAGTGTGGATGTTATAGACTCTTGTATTGAAGATTTTATCAACATCTTGGACATTGCAAATTCTGATTACTTTCTTGATTACTAAATATGGTGAATTAATAAAATCAAGAAGCTGTCATTGTATGTTTATAAAGAAGTGGCAGCTTCTTTTGCTTAGGAGAATATGCATGAACAATGTTCAAGTTTATGCACAGACCAAAGAGAGTTTGATAAATTTTTATTTAGAGAAAGACATAGCACCTCACAAAGACAGAAAATTTGTTTACAAAAAGCCAAACCAGTGCTCTATGGGTCACAAAGTTATGCTGAATACATATGATGTCTGCAACAAATGTGTTTGTAATGACCATATATTTAACTACTTATCCTACATACCATATATAGGATAGATATATCTATAGAAACATTGTATGGAGCTATATATAAGTATTTCATATAGTCAATTTTTTATAAATTTTACAGTGTAACATATAATATACCAAACTTAGTATGTTATTTATTGGTTACGTGCAAATTATGCTGAATAAATAAATTGTATTTTACTATGTCATTATTATTTACCAAGTGCATTTTGCCAGTCAATTGAGGGTTAAATAAATAGTATACACATTTATTTTAATAATAAGTATAACTTTAGTTACAATATTTTTATAGATAATTTTGACTGTCTATAGTTACAATAAATATAAATATAATTAATGTATATTTCAATTTAAATATATAAATTTATAGTTGCTACTATATATAATATACTGTCAATAATTCCCATATTTAATTACAGCATTAACTCTGCATTGCCAGGTTTCTGTGGGATTGGATTGTCCTAGAATGTTGGATTTGCATATTTTTTATAATTATGGGGTAATATGTCAAAAAATTGCAAAATTAGTGCAAATTATTCTATTATCCATCTTTTATTAAACAATTAGTACATATTTTGAAGAAATATCAGCATGGTAACACTTAATAGCCATAATTATTGGGAAATTTTTTTTTAATGTAATAATATTTATTGCATCATTATATAATTTATTATATCTTCTAAATATATCATTTTTAAATGTATGAAAATATATACAATATAAGTCTACAAATAATATTCTATAATTTAATAAAATTAATGTTTATTATTAAATATAATAACAACTTCATTTTTAAATAAATAAATACTTTTTAGTTTATTTTTCCTGACTATTCTGACATATGTACATATTTCTTATCTATCTTTAAAAATGTTTTTATAGTTATCTATATATAGTACCTGATATTGATGTTTAAATGGTACCATAAAAACTCAAAATATCAGGTTTTATCTTAATTATACTTGGCATCAGTCATATTATATATTAAGTACTCAGAATAAGGTTTTATCTTTTAACTTTAAATGTTTGTTAGGATATTTGACATACAGCAGGGATAAAAAATTCTATATATTTGCAGATTTCCATAAATGTTTGTGATATTTAGGTCTTGTAATTACAACAAACATGTAATATAATAATAGATAAGAGAGTTTTGGGGATATCATTGTATTATACTTATGTCACATAATTGTATTTAAGCATAAATCTTTTGAAATAAATATCTATTTTATTTTTTAAACCTACCTTCACAGTTTGATACAGCTTATTAATAATCCAATTTTTTTACACTTTCTAATTTTTATAGAAAGTGTGTGTCCTATATTTACATATAAATTCAATTATGTATGTATCTATATATCTCTAAGAATTTAATACTACATGTGTACTTACATATATCTTTTTTATTTTATAATCCAGAAACCTTCTTGAAATATTTTTTACAAAGCACAACTAATAAGTTTTGAATAATCGCAGGATCTGAAACTATAGGACCTCTTCAACTTCTGTACTGAAAGTATATTACCTCTTCATACTGATGTACTATAAATGTCCTTAAATTTATTTTCAATTATAAATCAAAAGTTACTAGCTTTATCATATTTAGTTGAAAAATTAAGTTATTAAAAAATAAGATCTTAAAACCCATACATAAAACTATTATACTTCATATTATATATAATATTTTTCATGCCTTAATGAAGCATAGAAATGTATTTGCATATAATATTTATCACACATTTGTACATTAACAATAACGCATTTTTTTGTGTTACATAATAAAAAATATAATAAATTAAGAAAACTACACTGGTCCAAAAAAGGCTATTGTTAAAAAGAATCATGCTCCATGAATGATACATTTTCTCACACTATATTGACTGGTTTAGTTGTTAATATGTGCATGCCAGTAGTATGGGCTTTATATTATAATCCACGAGCTTTATCCTGTATGGCAATTATTGTGTTCAATTTTAGCATAATATGTTCAGTCTGTCATCTTCTCTACACCATAACTAAATAAATCAGCTTGTCAAGTGAGCAGACAGTTTTTTGAAGTCATATGTCTGGCAATAATTATTATTGCCACTGACGTGTGCAAGTGGCCCCCATGGGAAATCAATCTTCCTATCATATGATTAAGCTGACATTTGGTTTACAGATTCCTTCCAAAGACTTGTAGACTTTTTTTTAATTTTAAGCAAAATTAATCCATTGGTTTCATTTTTATGACATTTTCATAAACTCCAGTTTAGGAAAACTAATTCAATTGGGAAAAACAAAATATGCTATACGTTGATCGCTCCTTATTTGCTTTTGATAAATTTTATCAATTGACTTGTTTATTTTTGCATCTGATTCCAGATCACGAAATCTATAATAGTTGTATGTATTATTATTAGTAAAATTAATTAGTGTATTAATATTATTAAAATTAGGTTGCAATTTAGTTCTATAAATATGTAGTGTAGCCTGTTCTTTTATAGAGTTTCGAAATAGAAAATCACCTTATCGTGTTTCAACTATCGAACTAGTATTTCAATTGATATACAGCGTCCACATACAAACTACACTATTGGGGCCACATTTCAGATCAGTGAGACGTCATCGGCCCTGGAGCAGAAAGAGGAGGAACTCGCGGTCGTTGAGTGCTCAATACGGAACAGGAAACATTCTAATGATGAAAAGTAAACTGCAATGCACCAAAACTAAACATGCATTACTATAGATTATATGTATAGTTTAGTGTAGTGTAGAGTTCATAGTCCGTTTGCATTTCTGAGGCATAGTGAAATTGATAAAATGTTGATTATTTCATAGTTATTTTCTTTGTTAAGTATTAAAGTATCTCGTATTAAATTCACATATTAACGTATTCACATATTAACGTATTCACATATTCACGTATTAACGTAATAAAATCACATGTTAAATATATTTATTGCAAATGTTAAATACAGGTAATTGTCGTTTATAAACTATATTAACTTTATCTATTTTGCCCAAATTTAGAACCACGATTTCTTATTATATTTAAAATGTTTAACATATAATTAATAAGAGTAATTAATACAAGAGATTTCACTATAACTGATTTCATATACACTGCGTTGTAACTATAAAATTGTTTTTTTTTAATTAAATTAAATATAAATGGATAAAAAACAGTAGTGTTGAATATTTTTTATTAATTTGATTTTACGAGTTAATATGTATTCATATAATTTTATCGTGCGTAAGTTGTCTATAAAATATAGTTTATTGTCTGTGTATCTAAAACTGTTTCATCACTTTAACTATTTTACTGCTGTCAGTTTTTAAATCATTATTTTGCAAAAGCTTTTGGGTAACAAGTTAGTAGTATTGAACTGCATACAGATCACTATTAGAGTGAAATATCTCTGTACATATTAATTACTCCATGATATTATGAAGCCTATTTATACTTTTACAGTTGAGTGCGCCTTATGTAGCTGGCTTATCTATTTTTACTTTGCATTTGAATATCTACCTTTGTTACGATATAATTGCAGTGATGTTCTCTATTTTCTGTTCTAGGAAACGACTTGATGAAGAGCTGGTTGCGTTAAAAAAATCGATTGATGGCTTTAGTAAGTCTTCTCAGTGATCCTTATTATCAACTTTTAATTTACGGTCTGTGCAATACACCCTTATTTATCACTTACTTTTAAATTATATAAAATTATTAGATTATATTGATACAATGTTTCCCAGTGCAAGAATCTTCACCTATGTAGTTTCCGACGTCTATTTTATTATTATAAATAAGTTACTTCAATCCTGTTCTGGATACTTCTTGGCATCAGGAGTGTTATTTAAGAAATACCTAAAATTTGAAACTTTGATTTAATATATTTTGTTATTAGTTAAATAAAAAATCTATTCAAAACACATACTAGATCTGGCATGGTTGCAAAAACATCGAATTTGAGAAATGAAATCTTTCTTTTTCGCATTTTAAAATGTTTCAGAAAGTTTCTAATAACTTTTTTTACTAAACTAAGCTATGTAACGTAGTATGAGTACTTTTTTAATTTATGTGACTCAATTTTTGGATATTTTCTGTTTTTATTATTAACTTTTTGTCTCTCCGAGCACTGTAACTGTTCTTCATTTCAGATAAAGAATTGTCGGTATTAAGGCAGCAAAACAGAAAGACAACTCTCATTTCTGTTCTCATCTTGATGCTATTCGTGGCCTTGTATGTGTTGTTTACTTAATATTTTCTTACTCTTATACAAGTTATTTGTGCTTTACTACTACTGAGTAGTATATTAGTTATGTATTTATTATATTTTGTATATTTTTCTGCATTTGGTGGTTCACTGTTTATATATTTTTCTAATAATGTAAGTATAGTTTGGTTTGGGATAATAAAATATAATTCTTCTATATACTTATTGACTTTTAATCACCAAGCTTTTGGTACCATCTGGTTTTAAAATAGTATGATAAGTCTCATTGATTTTTGTAAGAACGATTTATAGTATGCGCGTTTTTGAAAAGCTGAGTTGGCCCGTTACTCATTAAAATCAATTGAAATTAGCTTTTGGTCATCACGGTCATGAATATTAATATTCTGTTTATTATTGATTGATTATCCAATACGTTTATAAAACGAAGAATATAATAAATTGGTTAATTATGCTAATATGTGTTCGTATTTACCAAAGTTTCATATAAAATTTTACTGTTTTCTGTTTTCGACTTACATCTGAAGATATACATGTGATACTTAATAAGATTGTTTGAATATCTCATACGGTGATGATTTAGCCACTTATACAGTCATTTTGTAATAAATCGCCTAATCTGTGGATTGTATTAGTAAATTCAACATTTATACGTCCAGCAATCCAATTATGTTATTATAATCTAGACTGGTACTTTGTTCAAAAAGTTAATGTGATTAAAGTAAATTTTTGTTGGCTTCAAAATACGAAGAATATAAGCCCGCAGAAATGTTCTCCGATTTACTTTTATTAATACTATAGATTAACTATGGACGGCATTTCACACATCATCTAGGTTATTAGGAAGGAACAGTTATATGTACATGAAAAAGAGTGATGGTGGCGCCAACCACCTATCAACCAACGTCAATCAACCTGCCACCTAACTTTAGTCCTTTTTGAATGGTTTAAAGGAAACATTACAATTTGATCTTAGACCGAAAGTATATTGTTCTCCTGTAATTTAGCTCCCTCTGATAATACCCAATGAATCGTTTACTAATTTCCATCTATTGTAAATAAGGCGTTTCGTTGTATGTATAATAAATTCGCTGTTTTATTGTAAATATACTTAGAATATTACATTTTTGAGTGATAATTGAAATAAATATTGTAACAAATTGTATAAATAATAATCTTTAAATCCTTTACATTTGTATACATAATATTCACAAGTAAGAAGATAGACATTTAAATATATATCAACAACCTCTCTAAGATACTACAAAACTAAATATTAACAAAATGAAATAGTTAGTATATACTATTTTCATTTTGTTAATATTTAGTTTTGTTGTGTATATATATATATAACTACGACTAACATTGTCCTACATTGGTTATAAATATGAAAATTAATTTAAACGGCAAGTGGGTTAAAAGAATACATATTTAAATCAATTTCAATATCTATTTACACTCTTTTTATAAACGTTTACAATTTATATTTATTTAATATTTTGTATTCGATAAATTGTTTTTATCCACATGCTTCAATTTTTTTCTATGTTCGCTAACTGATTAAAATTTATTATTATTATTGACATTTATAACGTGGTACTACTGCTAGTAACATAGTAATAACAAAAACTATGCATGTTTAATTCTTTCGTTTTGGCGATTATTTATATTTTTTCAAAATATGTAATTTTGGAATATTTATTAACAAAAAGTAATAAAAAATATTTCAATCTTTTATAACTCAGTCAGCAAACAATTATTGATTAATACTTTTCAAGACAGACTTCTAATATATTTGTACATTATTACGATACTGTATGTTGAGTCAATTACACTCGAACATACAAAAGGAAAAGGATATGAGAAAAGGAAGAAAAAGATCACATCAACAAAACAAAAGATCCATTCCACCAAACCCCGGCCAAACTCAAATACTCTTTTTCCTGATAATGGTTATTTCTGTGAGATAGTTTTTCATATTTTCATCTTCCTTTTTGAGCTGTAGGATCTTGCATATATTTCTAATTTCTATATATCTCTATTTTCCATTTGTGTATTAATTTTATTCTTAGAAGTTCAAATTTTTTACATTCTATAATTAGCGCTTTTTTAAATTACATTCTTTACATTTACCATCTTCAGGCTGATTATTGTCATCTATTTTTGTTCCACTCTGAAGGTTTCTAAATATTGTATCTTCTTTATTGTTTTTTTACATCCTATTATTTTTAATTTCTCTATTTTGTATTTTCTAAAGTGTTTAAGACTTTCTAAATTGTTCATTTCCTCTTTACATTTTTCTTTCTCTGTATTATTGATCCCTTTTTTTCAGTTCTTTAGGTTCCATGTATTTTAACTGCTCTAGGGTGATGTGGTATTCTTCTATGTATTCTTTACATATGTTAATCCAACTGTGTTTTTTAACCCATTCTTTTATAAAAATATTTTTTAATTTAAACGTGTGTTTTATAATGTGTTGCAAGAATCGTAATTTATTCTTTATGTCTCTATATTTATTATTTAAGGCAAAAACCAAACAAAATAGCGCCAATAATACTATTTAAGTATTTGCATCAATATTGTTAGTTTAATTTTAAAAATAAACATGATATAATAATCAATTAAGGGTTCAATAATATATTATATAGATCTAAATCAAAATAATAATAAAAAATAGATAAGTCCGATAGTTAAAACTTCAATCATATAATATATTATATATGTCGGATAACTTCCTTAAACACTATAACATTATTAGAAGCATTATAAATGTATGGACTCATATTTCAAATATGGGAAAATATTTTAAATTCAAACAAAATGATTATATAGCAATTATAATTATAAAGTCTAAATCAATTATAACCGTAAAGTGAGTTATAATATGTATAGTATAGTGTGTTATAGATCATAAATGCGCCCGATTTACAAAATAAATGCGCCCTCTCTTCATGTGTGCATACCATGATTATTGTATTTACAATATATGCACAATTTATACTTATAAAATATGATATCAGCCAATAAAACATTATTTAAGCATTACACAGAATATCTAATTTTAAAAACAATAATTATTGCGCGCGTGCCAGACATGCATGCTTACAAAATACAATAGAAACACTGTTGCATACATTATACCAGATGCCTAATAATATATGTTACATTGACAATATTTATGGAATAATTTAATTATATATGTTCTTATAGCTTAATAATTGCTTAGAAAACAAACAATAAATGTATAAGGTTCAAATTTTACCAGACCAATAATTTCCAGGAGGGGGGGTGGCGTTTTTAAATAATAGTAGGCTAGGCCTACACTGGATTTCTCGATAGGAAGGGCCCCATATAATGTACAAATCAGATTACCCCACTAATTTGGCGCCGATGTATTATTTTCTGGGAAAATGAACCTCTCGACTATCTATCTATAAGTAGGGTAGCATTTTCCATGCATAAATTAATACCTTTTTTAGCATAGAACAACATGAATTTGGTCGGCCATTACAGTTTCGATGTGGGGACGCCACAGATTATGGACACCATTATGGTATAGATCGTCCACTGAAAAACATATATAAAACAATATATTGTTGTTCATAATTTGATCTGTCCAGATCTGAACAAACAATAATCAGCTTACTACTTGGCTGCCGACTAAATATTTACAAAACACGGTTTAATGATATTAATTTAATGAATAAATTTAATAAATATATCAAAATGTTTGGGCACAGTAGGTAAATTTTTTAAAGTGGTGCGACAACTTAGGAATTTTGACTTGTCTCACCAATGTTAAAATGCTTCTATACACGCCTCTAATAAACACTATAATTATTAGTTATAGGCTATACTTTAAATTAACGATTTTTATATGTGAGTGAATAAATTCAAGGGCGTAGCCAAGGGGGGTGCGTAGGGTGCGTTATTACCCCCCCACACTCACTGACCTGGAGTTCCGCTTGTATGCTATGAAATTTTTTTGGTGCTATTCCGCCGCATATGCT
>JAUZND010005463.1:0-11196 GCA_034780555.1 Coelogynopora nodosa
AAAAATACTCTAGAGGGCTGGGAGGCAACAATTATTGATAACCCTCACCCCCTTGGCATTGAATTTTTATTGCAGTTCTGAACGATTCTGAAAAACGATCCATTTGAACTCATTTATATATATAATTTACTATATACACTTATTTTTTATAACATTACAAGATTTTTAAACAGATAATGCATACTTAGTAGGCAACATTATGTATAGAATACCTATGACCTAGAAGTCGTTATAAATCTTACATGAAAGATGCCCAATTTTAGCGCTTGGACAAAGATGAATTTTGAAACTGTTCCTAATAATAATTATTGATATTTAAAAGAAAATAATAAGCGGTGATGTTGGTACTAAATGTGTTTTTCAGTTCATATATATATAAATATATATTAAAAGTCATTTAACATTAAAAATGGTTTATAATATTGAAAAAAATATATTAATGTAGTCATAATAAGAAATATGACTAACGCAAAATATATATTTAATTTATAAAATTAGGATAATTAAGATCAATATTGGAAATAATTAACAGATGAATATATACCATTTAAAAATGAGGCAATATTCTACATGATATAATAATATGTATATTATTATTTGAAAATTTTGATAAACTATGTTTAATGTTAAATGACTTTTAATATATATATCAAATAAAAATATAGAAAGTAAAATAATATAACATAACTTTGACGAAATTCACTATAATAACGTGTGCGCATGTTTCACATACAAAAATTTTCAGTTATGTTAATTTTTAACCAATTTAAATAATTTTAAATCATATAATATAAATAAACACATTCCTATATGCTTTTACAAAAATAAAATTACAAGGCACTCAAGACTTACTAATACGCATGAAAAATAGTGATAAACAGAATCTTCATCCGTATCAGCATAGGCGCGGATACAGAACTAAATTCTAGTTGTTGCCCAATGTCATATGCTTATAATGGCGAGGCGCTATATGTATATTTATATATAAGCCAAGCCTCTAAATAAGCTATAGAAGAGCTTATAATTATACATATTATTATTATTATTATTATGCCTATATACGATACACATTTTAATTGAAATAAACAAAAAAAAGTTATATATATATACCTGCAGTCAAATATATAGGACAACATCATTAAAATATTCGCAGATACGTATAAATTCACAAGATAATTTTACCTACAAAATTTTATCCGATTGTATGTATACCATTGGCTTATAGTGTATTATTTATTAGTAGAGTTGTTGACTTAAATTGTCTTTATAATGATATAATGTATATAATATGCAAGATGATGCGTACCTACATTTCAATAATTTTTGTAAATTAAAAATTTTGATAGCTGTATATCACGTAACCTAAGTAACATCAACGGTTCAATGGACGTTTAACGGACGAACTTTCTAAACGTTCAAATTTGGTTGGCCACAACATCCATACGCAGTTCAAAGTGTCCGTTCAGTAAACTACTTTTAAACTGCTGCAAGTAGGCCTAATGTTGAATTTTTTTTAATATATTTGATAAATATCGTACTTGCTAATTTAATTAAATGACAATTAATTAAAAATATGAAATAATGATAATTAACGAAATAAACCCCACCAGACACCATTTAAGTGTTTACGGTATTATTAAAAATGATGTACAATTTTAATTATGGATAATTCTATAATTATTATAAACTAAAAAGAAAAAGGTATTAAAATACTAAATATTGTGTATTAAATAAAGGCAACAATTATAAATAAAGTGTTACGGTCAATTCTATACAAAAACATGACAGGTTTATATAACCATTTTATTATTTATTAAAATATTATAAACGTGTATAATATACAGTAAGCATGTAAAATTATTGTGATACACGCAAACATATAGCAATATATTGTACATAGGGGCCTACTCTATACAATATATTAACATATACGCGTCAACAAAGAATATTTTACAATCGTACCCTTTCTTACATCAAAATATTATGTGCGAAATAATGGGAGTACATATACAAGGCAAATATATAACATGAAAGCTTTAAAAAGATTATAAGAAGTTCACATAGGTACATAAAATTTGTAAATATGCAAATTAATTGAGAATAAAACTTCACACCATATTAATATGTAAGATGTGTAAGATACAAATTTCATCTGCGCAAAACAGCAGTTTATATATGAGAAGAATACAAGGTTTATAAACAATTTAGAATAAGTTCGTATAAATGAGTATTCATATTACCTATGTTAATTAATGATACACAAGAAAAAAACAATTATATATTAATAGAAAGATTACAATACAAGCAGGCACGCAACTAGAAATAATACCAGGGAGGGGTCCACATTTTAAATTTGTTAAGTGGGTTACCAAAATTAAGTAAAATTATTAAAATAAAAGTAAATTGATCAAATGTATGTATAATTACAAATAATAATTTTCAAATAACAACAATTTGAATTGATACATACGTATATGCGCAGATAATTAAATGTTATATGTTGTAGATGTTTGTAGATTGTACGCATATGATGAATGATGATTTGATGTGTATATATGAATGAATATAATGTTATAAATGATTAATCATCATCTAACACAGATTTGGAAAATAGTCTTCGTGGGTGCAGTTTTAGGTAACGGTCAACCATAACAAATGTTGGTATGTCAATATCGCGGTGAATAGCCATCATTGTTAATCCAGTCAGACGATTGGCCGACATTGAATTCCTCATATATGTCTTTGTTCTTCGTAGAACAGAAAAAGACCTTTCTGCCTCACATGTAGTGATCGGAAGTGTGCAAGACAATATTAGCAATACATGAACATTGGGAAAGGCATCTGCATCAATAGTTGGGAGGACTGTCATGGTATCACTTGGAAGATGTGTATCACATCGTTTCCAAAATAATTGCCAGCGAAGCAATTCAGACTTGAGCAAATGAGAATTGGGAAGATCTGCTTCCCAGAAGAGGAGGTCGGTTATATATGAGTCCACAATTTCTTCAGCAACAACGACAGATGGCAAGACGATTAACAACTTAGATCCTACAGAACTGTTGGGATTAAAACGTTCCATCATTTGACTCAATATGTTGTCGAGAAAAGGGATGGCCACAACCCTCTTGTAGTATGTTTGTGGTCCATCACTTTCAGGGTTCGATCTGTGCATTTGTCTGCTAATAGTTCTTGGTCTACTTGGTTCACAGCCTACAGTAGCTGCTAATTCGGTAGCTTGGTCATACCATATTTGATTATAATATGTATCAAGATTGCTTCGAATTGACTGCAGCTCTGTCAGAGAATTTGCAATCAGTTGAAAAGCATAAAAAACATCATGGTCTTGACGTTGAAGTTTTGCTGCCAAACCTTGTAGACTTGAGCCATTGAGAACATTCATGGTTATAACAAAAGTACATATTGTTCCGAAATTGGTAAACGTCGTTTTTAATCCGATTGCCTTTGTTCTTGTCTCTGCATCCCACTTCCAATTGCATGTGTCACCCAAAGTTTCGATATACTCATTGGGGTTTGTAATTGCATCCAGCATGATTAATACGTACTTGAATAGTGAATACAAGGTTGTGTAACATTCGTGACGCTCAACCTAGCGGGTTGTGCATAATCCAAGTAAATGGGTCTTCTTTGTTTCTGGAGCATATGCTTTCAATATTTCTGCACACCCATGTTTTCGCCTAACATTGCTCCAGCTTCATCATATGTTTGACCTCTTGCCATTGTGATATCAATATTTGCATCCTTCAATGATTGCAAAATTGCTTTTGCAATAGCATTTCCAGTTGTTCGTTCAAGTGAGACAAAGTCAAAGAAACATTCACGTATACTTCATTTAGAATCAACGAAGCACAATGCCTAACATAGGATTTCTTCGTTTGTTATTTTATCGGTTGCCTCATCTGCGATTATTGAATAGAATCCGGTTGAACTTTCAATTATGTCTTTCAGTAACGTTTATTTTATGTACCCATCAATAATGTTGATAAACTCATTTTAAATTTTCCAGCTTATGTGCATTGCATTCTTGTGGCCAGTTCTTGATGTCATGTGACTTTGAAGAAGCTTGTCTATTTTAGACTTGAGTTCTAAAAGAGCCAGGAAATCTCCTTTGTTGGAGGAATCTATAGTATTTTCTAGGTGACCTCTTAATCATATTGATTGGCGACCACAGAAGATAATGCAATCAACAATACTTTGTAGTATCGCCACATTGCTGTTGTAATGCTGCTTTTTGACATTGTCTATTTGGACATCAACTCTTGCTTGAATTGGGTAACTGATAAAGTAGCATTTTCATGGTATTTATTACTAGAATGAATTCGAAACTCTTCCCTTGCATCCTTTAAGTTCTGAAAAGGATATGTGTCAAACTGCCTTGCTTTGATTTTAGTATCATTGATAGCTAGCTTGCCTAGCAAATAAAACGCAATTTATGCATATGCCCCCTTTTAACTTATCACTGTACCGATGCCATGAGTAATCATCTAGCCATGATTGCTGAAATCGAAGTATTACTGTCCTTTTATCTTTGCCTTTAACAATCTTTTTGTGAAATATATTGCTTCTTCCTGCAATGTTTTGATTTTCAGATAAAATCTTCATCTTTTCTATGTTAGTGAGAACACTTATTGCATTTTGATTATTCACTAAAATACCAACATCCTTGTGGGCAGTAGATGAGGAGGTTGAGGCAAGCGAGTTTGACTGGTGAGCTATTGAGTCTTTGGGGGCAGCAGATGAGGAGGTTGAGGCAAGCGAGTCTGACTGAGGAGCTGTTGAGTCTTTGGGGGCAGTAGATGAGGAGGTTGAGGCAAGCGAGTCTGACTGGTGAGCTGTTGAGTCTTTGGGGGCAGCAGATGAGGAGGTTGAGGCAAGTGGGCAATCCCCTATATAATATAATTAACAAATAATAAATGCATTACATTAGATATATGTATACTTACATTGCACGTCTTGTGATGATAATATATTGACATAGAACTACAACATACTATAAAAACTATATATATAATTCACTGAACCTTTACGTCCGTAAAAAAATCTACTCGAGTATATGGTTAATCAATTTTTTATATAATGTTAAATCAGCTTTTAGTTCTGTTCTATGAGTTTGTATAGTATATTATTAGTTTTATGTATTATTGAGTATAAATACTTGTTGTATGCCTACATAGCTATAGATCTAGCATAAAGTATACTAGTCTATACCTCAGCTATGATATAATATGTAGCATGTAGATAGAGCTGCTGCAACGTGAGTAACGTATCTTACTACCTATTGTTTTTGTATAATATTAATACCTATTATATTAAGTATACCTATCATTAATGCAGTAATATAATCCATAGACAAGTAGCCGAGTCAGTTAAGGGGTTAGTCTAACGTGAAGATTATTGTCTGACCCTGGGTTCAAACCTCAGACTGGGTTTGAAAAAAAACCTTTTTTTTAAAAACAATATTCAAAAAATTTAAAACTAGAAAAATACAATAAGTAATAATTTTAGCTAGGTTTTATAATATAATTTTACTTTCAGCTAAGTTCAATAATATTTATAAATATTTAATATAAATTATAATAAAGGTTTTATAACAATTCTATAACAATTGTCTAGTAGATAGTTACTAATTATTAGATTACATATATATACATACTAAATGTATAAAGAATAAAATAAATTTAAATAATATTACAAACCTGTATAGTCTGTATCATTTGGTTTCTTGGGTTTTGCAAATTCAAATAGTTTAAATTGGCGTTTCTGAGACATTTTGTTTCTTTTTAAGTTTCGTAATAAATAATATATAACAAAATAGTAAAACAAAACTTTTTTTTAAATAATTTTTTTTACAATGAGTTTGACCGATAATTTAAAAAATTACATATTTATAAAAAAGATCATTCTTAGGGGTGTAAGTTTACTTTCTCAGGGGGGGTCCGGACCCCCTGGACCCCCCCTGGTTGCGCCCCTAAATCACGTTTGAAAATGAGTGCTTATTTATGTAAGATTATATAATTATTTTCCTTTATAATTTAATGCGAATTGTATAGTAAAATTATGTGAACATTAACTTTTAGCAAAAAATTATTGTGTATATTATAACACTTGATCACATCGTTTACTAGCCACTATATCAACAAGCTTTGCTCATTTGACCAGTTATGATTATTTTCGTTGCCTACTACGGTTTATTTGTTATTAAGCGTGTGCATACAATATTTTAATACACATTATTGCAGTTGTTGTTATTTTTTCTATGTAATATGATACATAACTTTAATCGCTTAATGTGCCTGGCAGGCAAATAACATTTTAAATGTTATTATTTTGAAAACTGTTTATGGGTATAATAAATACCAAATTGTTGTTTAAAGTTATTATTAAAGTTCTGTAGTATACGTACATTTTATATATAACAAAAATATATTGTATAAGTACCTGTGCTTAATAAGTTATTTTGTTTATAAAACATTTTTTCATGTAAAATAATTGACATGTTTGTTTTTATGTTATTTTAGAAAGCTATTGGTTAATGATTGGATATTATTTGGTAATGATCGGATAATATTATTGGTGCAATATAGGATAATGAGCGGATGATATGGTCAATATTAATTCATTATAGGTTTGTCGGATATCCCGACGGTAGATTTTGTTGGATAGTCATTCGATAATGGTTGCATTGTCGATTATAAGCTCATTGTTGGTAAATGTAGTTTTCCCATTATTGGACCAGTAACGTACATTGTAATATGCCAATAATCCATTATAGGTCCTATAATAAATTCTTGACTGGGCTGTAGTCTTATTTTTTATTATTTACTTTTTAAGTAGCGCGGTGATGTTTCAAGTTAATTAAAGTTAACCTCACGTTAACTAAAAAATTTAATATTTTTGTGAAATGTTGTTAACTAAAAAGTACATAATTTAGTTAACTTTCGCGTTTAACTAGAAAATTAATTAAAAAGTTAACTTATTTTGTGAAATACTTTTATCATACCTTAATCATAATTTATAACAACAAACATTAAAATTATATAGTAATATAAATAGACTCAATTGGTTTAGTAAAACAATTTTAAAACAATTGTAAACCAACACTTTTTTAAAATTAAGATCTTAACTGTGAATTTCATTTACAATTACCGTAACGTTATTCATTTCTAAAATCATCTCAAAGCAAAACAATGTTTTAAACAGCATAATTTATTATTAAGGTTAACAATAATTTAATACTAAATAGAAAAATCTACTACAGTAAATATAATATGCTTTGTTATATAGAAGTCACATTTTTATACTAAACGCTTTATTGTAAATATTAAAATAATATGAATCATAAAAATATTAGAAAGTAACAATACAACATTGAGGCATAACATTTATTATGGTTGATTGTGACCGTACATTGATTGATATATTACTAATGGCTTAAATTAATTAGTTGTTTTATTCTATTTGAAATGTTTAAAAGATTACAATTTCTTTATTGTTCAAATTAAATTTTTGCTTTAAGAAATAAGTAATTTTCACAAAGGATGACTTTAAAGTACAATAAATAATATGTTTAAATAATTTTTAAAATTAATTTAAAATGTAAACCATTACCTAAGTTCTTAGATGATTTATAATATATATTTGTATTAAAATATTTTCTAATATGGATTTAAAGTATAATACGTTAAGAATTAAATAACATTCAACAAATTAATTTGTAAATCATCCTTTATTTCTTCATCTTAACTGCTGTAAGACGTCGCCAAGAAATGTCATGGCTTTGAGTAACGGTATTAAACTAATAATCACATGATTCAACTATTTATATGTTAACATTTTATATCTGTTTTCTAATATGTGATTTATTATGTCTTACTTTAACAAACCTTGCATGTGAAAATGAAATATGATGCGTTTGTTATTTTGCTCTATTTTTTAAATAAAAATCTAGTAATAATAAATAAAATATTCATTGACATTATATTGATAATAATAAATATATTACATATGGAGTTTGTTGCTCCATAAGTTTGGAGTTAGACCCATACATAGATAGGAGTTAGCCTTACATATGTGAATTGGGAGATAGCCATAAATCAGTAATGTTTACTCTATATGTACACATCAAATTGTTTCCAGCTCACCCTGAGCCAGCTAATATTTAAAATGATCTAGCTCAAAGTGAGCCACTAGCCAAGTGATCTAGCTCAGGGTGAACCACTACAGCCATGGCTTAGAATGAGCCAATACACTACTAGAAAAATTAACTAAATGGTATAAGCACAAATGCTGCTTAACATTCAGATGCATCTACTGTTTAGTTGACTTAGCCATCTGAATTGTAAGTGCACCTACCATTTATAGCATTTTTCAGTATAAGGAAAAGGAAAATACATTGCTATTGGATATTTTATAAACAAATATCACACTCCAAAATATGATCCAAAATTATAATTTCCATTAGAAATTATGTTATACACATATTAAAACAAATATTAATTAAACTAATTTAAATGCATATTTTAATCAATATTTGAAAAAAAGAGGAAAATCTAACTGGTTCTTAAATAAAATGCTTCTATGAATATATGGACATTCCTAGATATGTCTTGCTAAACTTTAGTGACCCTGCTTTATTGAGCATAAAAAAATGACCTTAGCCTAAAATAATTTTTTTGTGCTTAACAAAGTGGGGTCGCTGCACATGTTGCTAACCATACTATTAAGATCAGGCTTGCCCACAGACATATGCACGCATGCACAGTACAGAAGTTTTTTTTCAATACACTATTTTGTCAAAGTTTGTCAAAAATTGGTGTAAGCGAGCAGGCATCAGGATCTTTGGTGTGAAACATGGAAAGAGTGGGCTTAAATAAAACATTAATATGAAAATTGGCACAAGCACACAGGTGTCAGGATCTTTGGTGTGAAGTGTGGAAAGAGTGGGCATAAATAAAATGTTAATAAATTTTTCCAAAAAAATTAGAAATATTTTTTAAATAAATGAATGAAAAAAAATGAAATATAATTATAATATGTTATAGTTATTATAGATTTAATATAACTAATCATAAAAAATGAGTACTTTAGTATTATTGATATTTATGCACATGTATATATTATGGTTAATTATAGCTTGCTAGTATGCCCACACAATTAGCTAAATAAACAGACACTCTAGGCAAATCCTAAGCACAATGATTCTATTTCTATAAAAATATAACAGTGCATACACATTTCTAATTTTTATATTCATGAGAATTTCATTTAACTTATTATTAATTAATATATTTAAGCATGCATATATAATTATGGTTTACTATATAACCAAGCTAATTTATAAAAATAAGCACCATGATTTTTTGAATAAGTATAACATAAGAAAAAAACTATTTATTATTATTAAACTATTTATTTATATATAAAAGAGAAACAATAGATATACAAATCTGTGGGTGTATACTTTTCCCTAATAAAACGAATGGACAGACCTTTATGCCCAGGACAATACAGTAAGTAGATTGTCTGAAATATAATTATAGACAGTGAAAGTAATAGTTTATTGAGTTCAGTAATAATTAATATAGTATTGACTAGAGAGAAGAAAAGTATAGCAAATTAATCATAAAGATTTAGTCCTTTAATATAAAAGGACACTTTGCTGGCTTTGATACCAATTTATCAACTACCTTGCTGACATTGTAGGGGCATTTTAAAAGAATTGGATCATAATGACTCTTGAGATTGTGATGAGAGTTGCCATTGGTAAAGATACTTGATGGTTGATGGGCACTGGATTGGAAGTGGTAGGCACCAATCAACTATGGATCTTCTTACTAATGTGTCATTTAGTTGGCCATCCTTTATTTTTTGATGGCAGATAAAAGAATGTGAAGAGATGAAGTTTAGTTCAGGATGAGTGTCTTGGAACTCACAAACATGAGGGAGGTTGCACAAAACATGAAATATCTCTTTAAATTCCTCTTGGCCATAGCTGAGCACTGATCAATATTTTCTTATTCCTGTCTAGAGAAAATACTCCATTGGAACGTTGTGGTGTGTCGCAAAAAAAATCAATTATGTCTGACAAATTCAGACATTTATTGATAGTTCTTGCCAGTGGATTGACTGAGTTACAAAAACGTTGAGAGATTTCCTCTTCTAGAGTATTGCAAAAGATTTGCATATCTTTAAAAGAATCTCTGTGACCTCGAGCAATCCAATTGCATACAACCTTCTTCCTTTTCTGTCCAGAGTTGGTTGCTTTACTGCTGTCTTGAACGTTTAAATAAACTTATAATTATGACAGACATTAAACAGTATAATAGTACAAATTTTTGAATGAATAAATATTTAAATATTATATCAAATATTAATTGATATTATATTTAAAACTATTCTTATTTAATTACAGTATATATTTATGCTGATGCATTCCTCGACAATGTATCCATCAGTGAGCTTTTCACCTTTGAATAGGCCTACACACTCTTCAGTATTTGTTTCAGACAAACCATGCCAATGTTCTGCCAGAGTGGGACAGCAGGATAATTGCACTTGAACTTGGTTTAACTCCTCACTTGACATTTCAGTATCATTTTCAGGTTGTCTGTCAGCAATTTGTCCAGCAGCTGTACCGAAAGCAGAGATCAATGCTAAAACTTTAGGAGTCCAACAAACTACCTGCCAAGGAAAAAGAGACACTGCCTGCACTTGTGTCATCAGCTCGATCAATGGTGTGAGGACATCTATGATGAGGCAAAGATCAATGACTAAATCAAGCCCATGGAGAAGATACTTGGTCTCATTATCATCTAACAAATCGTGAACATTCTTTGGCTGTCAACTAGATGCCACCTAAGCTTTGATGATGGCAGGGTAGCTCACATACACCTTCTTGAACTGAGCAAATTGAGAGTTTAAAAACCTTAATTAAGATAGAATGCAAATCATATTAGTTATTTTATAAGAATTTTTATTAATTATTTTTTATAATTGTACGAGTATATTATATAATACAAATTATGAAATTAATAATAAAAAAGTTAATAGAATACTGGGTGAGACTTTTAATCTTTACCTTGTACAGTGGTGGCAAAAAGTCTGGACAAACAGAAAATATGCTATATTTAAGCAAATATGCAAATAATTATATGCTTGTATGTAAATGTTTAACTAAAG
>JAUZND010005465.1:0-31781 GCA_034780555.1 Coelogynopora nodosa
GGGGGTTGAGTCATCAAAAAAATAAAAAATTGGGGGGGAGGGGGGGGGTGATGCAGGTATCCCCCTTCCATACTACTCTTCAAATTAAAAGATTTAATAATACTCTGAATAAACTGTTATATAATATATAATTAACAAAACATTTAATAATTCCATTTACACATTAAGCGCCATTATTCTACACCACTGAGAATCAATTAACAGTGGACATTATACTACTTTAATATTTATTAACGATTCCTGGATCCATTACAATGACACTATGGTTGAATGTCTGGATGACAGGGTAGCAACGAAGTTATATTTAATAAATTCCTACATTATTTTATACACCATAAACTATACTGATTTAGATGGTTCTTTGTATTTTCAGTTCATAATATTTTATTCTTATAACTTAAAACTTATTGTAATAAAAAATAAAATTCCTTGAAAAACCGAAAAGCGAAACCGGTCTGAAAAAATGCGTTTTTATTTATTATATTAGGCTCACAATAATTCACCATTTCTCCCATTTATTCTCCTACTATTCACCATTTCTCTAAAGTTGATCCCAACAATGATGTGGAATTTCTTAGCTGACATCAAAATTGTCAGGGTATATTTGGGCCATAACCAGCTGAGTCCATCTATGCTCTCACGTTTTGTGGCGGTGGATGATGTTGAGCATATAACCATTTCTTATAATTGACGAGCACGTGCCTGTGATTGCATAAAACCAGTATTTCTTCAGCACCAGGTGAACTTGTATGGACCCATCATACACAGGACCATTTTATTCATATTTTGTTGTCGTGTAAACCCAAAACATGACCGAATGCTATACTGTATATAAAAATTTCCGAATAGTAAAGGTACCACAACTTTTCTAATAATATATATAAATGTTGGGGGCGTTGATCACCCACCTTTCCGTCGGCCATGCAAAATAATTGGCTTCTACAAGCATGCGCACTTCTACATTCTCTGGAATGCGCGACATCCTTGGCGAACCGGAACTATTGTCGATTTATAGAAATTTTTAACCAGAATTAATCTTTAATATATTGTGGACCGTAAATAAATATTAAAAATTCATTGATATATTTTTTAAAATATAGAATCTATTAGTATTTAATACCTTTTTACATATTGAAAACATTGTAGATAAATGAATAGATGGAAAAATAAATAGGTTTAGAGACTACACAAAAATTACAACAAAGTTGACGTTTAAACTTGTTTAATGAATTAAAAATATAAGAAATTACAAAAACACTGTAGAATACGAAGACCATTATATTTTTAATGTAGTAAAAAGTAAGTTAAACGATCGCAAAAAGGTATTTTCAAGCTCTGGCTACAATAATAATCCTGAAACAAAACGGCTCTGTAAATATAAATTTATATTTTGTATAGACGAATTTATACAAAATATAAATTTATATATAAATTCTATATTTTATAGTGGTGTAAAATTTATTATCATTATGACAAGTCTAAACGTATAGGATAATATCATGTTGCAAATTATTACCACACGTTAATCCGCGTAAAATAATAAAGCTAAATATAAATAATAATTTTTACAAGAAATATTTTCTCTATAATTGACTACGAGAAAAACGGTCCCATTATTCGGTGAAAAGTAATAATGATTAGCCCGACTTTTTCCCTTAAATTTTCGAACGGCAAACAAAACAAAAAAATGTCGTGGACATAATACCAAATTATATGTATACTGAAAACAAACGCGACTACTACACAAAAACGAAAGCAAAACAAGGATAGTTAATGACTAAGGAAATGTGAAACAGGAACACTGATAACGAGGCACCGATTCTATAATAAAAATAACATTCCTACGAAGATATATTTACAATATTACGTAAAAAGGTAGACTTCAAAGTTAAACAGACGGCCACTCGTTATCAGTAAGTTCTCAAGAGAATAAGCATAAACAAAATTGCGTCAAATCAAATCAAATAAAAATTAACAAGTTAGTATTTATAAATCATGTAATAATTCAACGTAAAATATAATTTCTCTAGAACTTCTGTATAGTAGAGTATGTAGACGTCACCTGACATACTTACAACTCGATATGTATTACTTTTTAGTCGGATGTGAAGAGGCATTTTAGCAGTGATATTATTATCCAGCCTCAAATTGACCGCCAGATAGAATGAAATGTCTGCCTAAAACAGATAAGATATACACTTCAAGGCGGCCAACAAAATGAGAATTATTTCTTGGAAAGATTCTCTTTAGTCTTTCTTCAATTGGATGGCTTGTGTTATTCACTCACATGGGTAATTTAGATTAGGTTGCTTAGATGGTCGTGTTATACGTAAATAATTGTGTAAAAAAAATATATACTCATATATAATAGAAATCTTCTAGATTGATATCACAAAAATAGTATAACTATAATATGGTGACAGTGTAAGTTGTGGCAATATGCTTCACGGAAATGAAATATTAATTATAATAGTATGGATTATTTTATAATCCGGGTTTGCGTGATACACATTCATGCAGTAAGAATCGTAGCAGCAAGATGATCTGTAATCAAATCGTGAAAAACAATTGAGCTCAATACAGGCGGAAATATACAGATTCTAAAAACAATTTGTCCTGTGAAATGAAAGTTGTGTATTAAAAAAAATTATAGAATAGTCTTCCAATAAGTAATTTCACAAACATGTGAAACAATGTGTGACTTATCCTCCGAAAGAAGCGTTATACTCTAGTGCTAACCAAAATACTATTAATATTAGTATAGCAGTATATCACAGATAAAGAGAGGGAGATTGCTGACAAAATTCACTACTCTTAAATCAAAATTGAAAATAAGGTGTACATTCTCTTAAAATTAAACAAAATAAGTTTATTTTAATTGATTGGAAAACATAAGAGCGAAAAAATAGAGAAGAGATACAGGTGTACATAGTCACAGGAGAGAGATATTTGGACGGTTGAGCAGAGCATCACAGAGAGAGAGAGAGAGAGAGAGAGAGAGATTGTGTGTGGAGTGTCAGTGAGTCGGGAGTCCTCATAACGGCTATTATTATTATACACGTTCGCACAAAACACACACACACCGGACACGCGAGATAGACGCCGCAGACGTGGACAAGCAGAGCTAGACTTGGTGGTGCTTCAACTTGTTGGCCAGATCATCGATCTGACGCCGCTTGGCCGCCTCCGTTGCAGTCTCGGCAACGCTAACGTTGTTGTCTCCACCGTTCTGAACACCGGCGGGAGCCTTGGGCAGGCGGCGGCGGAGCCAGGAGTGACGGAGGGCTTCGCGCGGAGTCATCCGGTCCTCGGGGATCCAGGTGAGACAGCGGCGGAGAAAGTCGAGGAACAGGTTGTCATCGCAATACTTGAGGGCTGTTGCGAGTTCCTGACGTGTGTTTGAACAGGGCGGGGGTGCGGGAATTAATCACTGATTGGTTAGCGATCTGTTGCGACTGGCTTTAGCTTAGATAATATAATATACCTTTTTTATCTCCAAGCTCATAAAAACAATGCACATGCTCTCCACCCGCTTATTCCAAATATCCTTCCAAGATCAAAACATTTTCTTCAACCACCCTCATCTTCCGCTTACAGACTTAACTCTTTCATCCCCAAAACAACTATCATTATTAATGCTTCTCTCTAATTGATATTACATTACATTATATTATATATATTTTATAATTATCACTTTCATTAAAAATAAAAATAAAGTATCCTTTCATGTATGTACTAGTTTTCAAAGTTTATGTACATGTCCGTATTTTCGCCTTTTTCCCCCAATAAAAGACTTTATTATTATTATTATTATTATACCTACTGTACATGCAGAACACATGCCTTCGTAGTCATGACGATAATTAATAATTGTGTGCACTTGTTAGGTTATCAGGGTTTTGTCACGGAAAGATATCAAATTAAATTGAAGTACAGTTTTGAAGTATATTTTTCAAATGGAAAGCAATACAAATCGAGAAGTCAATTAGAATTCATTTAGGGTTATCAAAAGAATTTGTAACTTAATTTTTTATTACTTCTGCTAAACTCATATTAACAGCATAGTATTACAAATTATTGCAAATAAAAGTTTTACAATGGTAGAAATAAAATATTTGAAAACATGTAACCCCGCATAAAAAATGCCGTAACGTTGTTTAAATCAATTTATTCTTATTACTGTTTTTAAATTAATCATTTAATAAAGAGTACTCTAGCAATACATATAATAATAATAATTTATATTACGTATATTTAATTAGCCGCATTTTCATGGGAACTTTTTTTAATTAACAATTAAAAAAAAAACTTTAATGAGAATGAGAATTAAGGAGTTTACAGGTGGTAAAAAACTAACTATAATTTCATAAATCTTCAATGAAATTAAGGAGCAGGGAATCAACAATATAAACAAGAATAAACAAAAACTTTAAATCTTTTTACATAATAACATTTTTCCATTTGTTTTTTAATAGTATATATAAAGACTACAAGATTCCCATATTCACATATTTTAAGCAATTGGGAGTAAACTGTTTTGAATTATGCACACATATTACTTTAAATAGTAATCATAAAAGCATCACAGTTAAAAATAACTGTTATATTATATTAAATCGCAAATTTATAGAATGTGTTTATTACCTTACCTTCGATAAGTTTTTCCATATATATATATAGTTTATTTATTGATACCAACACATCAACAAACCCGAACAACAGGGAAAGGTGCCTTGCAGCAGCTACACCTCAAAGAAATAGCAGCTCACTATGGCGGACCAAGGGGTTCAGTATGGAAATCTCTAAGAATTACAATTTAAATAAGGTAGACCTCGAGGTAAACCTTGCAGACGAGGAGGTCTGCAAGGTATACCTCGTTTAAATTGTAATTCTTAGAGATTTGCCAGGTAAACTTTGCAGACGTCGAGGTCTGCAAGGTATACCTCGTTTAAATTGTAAATCTTAGACATTTTCACACTGACCCTTTGGTCCGTCATAGCTCACTGATTTCTTTTCCCAATCAACCAACCCACCTTAGTACCAGGCGGCCCGCGGTATTTGCCGCGTCTCGAGCGTCCTCCCTTAAGAGTGGCATTGCCCTCGGAGTCGTTCTCCACGGTGCAGTAGCGCGGGTAGCCCTTGGAGGTAAAGAACACCTTGCTCCGCTTGCACTGGTCGAGGAGGCGCTGTTGGGGAGGCATGCCCTGCAACTCCATGATGCAGGCCAATTGGTCGCCCTCGTCCTCTCCCGGGAAGAGAGGGTAGCCTGTGCGGGACAGGAGGGAACAAGTGCGTGCAAATAATCAGTTGTCACGTATATGACGAATTTTCAGCCGTATCACAGAATGCGTGCTAAGACTAAATTCTAAGGGCTAATGCTAGCTCGTATTACGGAACACGGACTAACTGGGCACCCTGTGTTATCTTACCTAAATATGCAGCTCTGAGTACTGTCAGTACAATTAATTTCAGGAACCAAGCGCAGCCATTGTAATGCGTATATAAAACCATTTTAAACCGTTGTTTTACATTATATTGTAACAAATATAAAATTAACAATGCATTGTTTCTGTGTATGAAATTGGAAGTTTTTCAATGTTTTAAAATAATAATTTTTTCCCGTGGCATGTTTTTTTATATAATTGAAATACAGCTTTCTTCAAAAGGAGTTTTAAAATTTTGATTCTATAAATGATTAAGTTTTTGACAAGAGTAGAAGTTAATGTACATCAAATAAACATATTATAACTATTAAAATAAATATTTATTATTTCAAAATAATATATATTCATTCACTTGTTTACAAAATAAGTATTTGAACGACATGCTCACATCCAAATTGATTGATGTGGTCTACTTGTATATTAAAAGTATAAGTATAATATATTTCCTGTATAAAGTGTTGCAAAAAATATCAATCGACATTCTTTTATAGGATATAAAATAATTATTACATAATGTTAAACTGAAGAATTTATTAATATTTGTTAAATATAATAATGGCATAATAATCTCAATACCCTTCTTTGCAAACAATGTTTTTTCGTTTATATTTCGTTAACAATATAAGATTTATTTAATGAATGTATTATTTTTTAATGAAAATAATTAAATATTTAGATATAAAAAAATATAATTGTCCTAATAGTAAAAATTACCTGAACTACATTAATATAGCCTTGTTTTCTTCAACCATTCTATAATACACCTAGAAATCCTATTTATAATACACCTAAAAATCCTATTTATAGTACACCTAAACATCCTATTTATACTACACCTAAAAATCCTATTTATAATACTTTAAAATAAGTTTACCCACAGAACTTTTAGTCATGGATAAATTACGCCGAAATTATATTTATTTGGCATACCATGGCATGTTTTTTAGTTAATTTTAGAGCTATATATTTATAATTTTATATGTACTACTGAAATATTCGTAAGTAATAATATTGATAACAGATATAAATAGATTTCTGTCTCTCTCTATATATATAAGAATAAACAAACAATCCATATCTATGATTGATAATATTTAATTTAAATAAATACTAATATAACAAGAGAAAGCGAATCATAATGTAATCTAGTTATATAAAATAAATCAGAATATTTTATATATAGGAAAGAGGATAACAATAAATTAATATATTTAAAAATAATTTCTAATAAGATACTATATATTACCTAGACAATCCTTTATCAGCTATTATTTGAAGTAAATTATTATCATTCTCAAAAATGATTAAAATATGAAATATTTATTATTATTTGTTAAATATAATAATGGCATAATAATCTCAATAACCTTCTTTGCAAACACGGTTTCTTACGTATATATTTAATTTAAAATATAATATAATTATGTCCTTATAGTAAAACAATTACATAAAGCAACATTTTATTTTATCCGAGATTATACATTTATAAAATAACTAAATTAAAAAACTAAATATAAGTTTTATGAACAAATCGACAAAACGTGATGTACAAAAAAGTATTCCTTTAGGAAGTAGACGAGGCGGTTGGAACATATTGCCCTTCTATCTCCTGTAACTTGACAATATACTGCAAATTTATTGTACGGCATAATGTTATCAAATGAAAATATTAATTATAAAACAGAATAATAAACCACTTATAATTGTTAATACTGTAAAGATATCCACTCAAGTTACAAAACATTTATTCTGGCTAGAAAAGGATCATTTGTAATTAATCACATAATAAATATATAAAATTTATTAAATAACAATATTTTTAGTGAAAATATATGTTGCAATTAAATAATATTTATTTAAATTAATTAATTTATGCACAAAACCTGGATGTCCAAAAACATTTTATTTGTCAGAAAATACTCATTTGTATTAATTATAATCAAATTAATAATTATTAAAAAAACATCAAAAAATTATTAGACGAGCGATTATATAATAAACATTTTATCTAACATTTGATTTAATTAATGTCCAAAATTGGATATTTCGATTTGCTTCTGTCAACAGCAAATTATATTTTTAAATTATAGATTTATTAACTATTTAAACGTGATGTATGGCTAATACTTTTCACAGAAATTATCTTCGTTGAATTTAGTTATGTATGATGTATAAATTCATACACTCAACTACAGCGGAATATCCAGAAAACATTAACTGTGGAGGGGCCGTCCAAAAAGAGTATAATTAATACAAAATTAAAATGTTAGTTTAAACAAAGAGAACATGGTGTGAGCAATGGTGGAGGGGAACGAGCCTCGAATACCCTCAGTTGGATCCATAAAATTAAATAGATTAGTTGATAAATATGAGAAAAAATAATGCTTGATTCTAGTAATCTGTGTTAAGGGATTTCAATTAATAAGACTGTTTAATGATTCATATTATTAAAAGTTCTAGTATATAACAGTATTGTATACTTATAGTATAATTAAATTTCATATAAGATTTATTAAGCCTATATTAACCAAAGTTTATTAACCTTGAGATAATAACCGAAAATAAACATCATATTTATAGGTAATTATGGTAGCCAGCTGTACGCACAATTCAAAATTAGACTGGTGCCCTTATTAAAGAACCTAACAAAAAATACAAAGAAAGACTGGAAAGACTAGAAAGAATTAACTTCTTTTTTTGTTGAAAAATGTTGCCCTTTGTATCTACTTAAAGGGCCCTTTTTATTTATTTATTTGTACCCAGAAAATGTAGTGCGTACAATTAAATAAAGGCTGGCTACGTCCCTGTTAATAATTATAAAGAACTGAGTAATAAAAATAAATATAGAGAATACTGATAACATTCAGATAATTAAAAAAATGCGAACCATTAAAAAGTTAAAAGTAATCATTTCAGTTCACATAATGAATGTTAAACTAATATCCTAAATATTCTAAACATATAAAATATCTATAAATCAGTATAGGCCTACTTTAAGTGTGAATATTACGTGTGCGTAATGTAATATTCTTAAACGCCAGCTAATTTGGATTTGTAGTTAAGTAATTATGAAAGCGTCTGCGTGAAATGTAAAATGATAGTCGCCTTATACAATATAATGTTTTTAGATGTTTATATGTTTAATCGCTAAAGGTATATAACGAATGTTTTTTTCCACTTTTTGATACCTAAAGTCGATTGTAATTCAACACTTCATTGCATTGAAACATTATCACTGGAGAGCCTAAACTTTGAGATATACAAATAAGAGGAAATAGGTACAGGAAATAGAATAATTCATTCACCTAGAAATAATTCTTTTATAAGCAAGCTACAAGGAGGTACATCTCATTATTTTTCTTTTATACTTCAAGAATCAATTGAGAAAATATAACTAATTATGCTCCTAAATTTTTTATTAATATATTTTTCACTTGTTTAAATTTAACATATTACAGACATGCAAACCTCCTAGAATTGAAAACGGGATAATTCAAGAATAAGAATTATGAATAAAATTATGAAACAAAAAAACATTTATATTTAACTTGTTAGTCAATACTATTTTTAATATTATGACATTTTCTTTAATACATGACTTATGGAACACCTTGTATATGTAGATAGATAATTATAATTAAGCATAATTTGTAAAATATATATAATTTAAAATAAAGTATATAATATATGTAAGTCTATATAAAGACATTTTCTCTATGAATCTTTAATAAACGTACATTTGTTCCTCATTAAAATGACTAGCCGGACATGTATTTCTCATTAAAATGACTAGCTGGGCATGTGTTTCTCATTAAAATGACTAGCTGGGCATGTGTTTCTCATTAAAATGACTAGCTGGGCATGTGTTCTTTATAAAAATGACTAACAGGACATGTGATCCTCATTAAAATAACTAACTGAAGATGTGTTCCTCATTAAAATTCCTAGCAGGACATGTGTTTATCATTAAAATGACTACCTAGACATGTGTCCCTCATTAAAATGACTAGTTGGACATGTGTTCTTTATTTAAATGATTAGCTGGACATGTGTTTCTCATTAAAATGACTAGCCGGACATGTGTTTCTCATTAAAATGACTAACTGGACATGTGTTCTTAATAAAAATGACTAGCTGGACATGTGTTTCTCATTAAAATGACTAGACGGACATGTGTTTCTCATTAAAATGACTAGACTAGACTAATACTAATAGGTCACATATATAAATCCAAAGGCTCCATCTTCATGTGTGATTATTCAGCTGATTAAACTGTTGTATTTACAGATTAGTTACCTGGTGTTATTGTTAATTTTGTATGAGGTTGGCTCTCGTCCATATCTGATATGATACCCACAATCCACAAACATTTATGAAATGTAATAATTCGAATTGCCTTCTTAAATAACACGTTTCAACTCTCGTATTTAACCAATATTGTAAATATATAAAGAAATATAACAATTGCATATAGTTACAGACATTTTTATTAATATGATATTTTAATTACTAGATATTACTTTACTCCAATTTTTTTTAAATAAACATGTATAATTGATTGTTTTGAGGGTAGACAATGTTTGCCTAGTCATTTAAACCGAGAAAATGTTTCAGTTGAATGTGGGATGATTTTCTTGTCAGTCAATTGAATAGATAGAAAAAGTGTGGACAATAAAGATCTAGAATTTAGTGTCCGGGTGTAAATTACTCGGCTAGTCACTTGAATGAACAACTTTTCGTGGCGCAAATGCTCACTATTCATGTAATATAAAGTAATACAAATAGGTACATATAATAATTCCACTGAAAGTGCTGTCGACTACGTATAGAGGAACACAGACACTTAATCAAGTTCAAAAAGAGACATGTCTAGTTCTATACATAGTTTACACTGTATTAAGATATAACGGTTCTTAATTGCTGCATGTTTAGATATTTTTCTCTCTCAAAAGATCTACATTAACTTGCACATGACCATCTATAAGTGACTCCAATTTTTCATTAAGCATTGGTTTTTGCATGATTTTTTAGAATCAGTCTGAAAACATACTCGGCATTCACATTTCTGTGCGAAATATTAAGAATAGTCAGTTTGTAACAGGAAAGTTCCTTATATAAGAATAGGACCCAGGATTCATCATTGACACATCTGAGGACAACATACATCACACCTCCCATGATTTGCAGGGTGAAAACGAATGTTTGGTATCTTTTAATATCTCACAAGGTTCACCAATAATTAGGTGAGAAGACAGACAATTCAAGACATATCGTCAGTTGGAGAACTGAAAAATTGTGCGTTGAGAAATATTTGTGACATGGTTAGGTATGATGAATTATTTCACCGCCGATTTAAAACCACTTGAAAATATATAATATATCAATGTTATTTTTTATTAGATGTCTTCAACTTGGTTTGAAGGGCAGAAGCAGTATATTCTTCAATGTGTTTAACTGAGCAATGGCTTATCCAAAAATATTTCTTTTAACAAACGATAAAACTTTTGAAATCACTATTTAATTTCATGCATTCAAGCCTAAGGGTCAATTATTGGAAATAAAATTGGTTATAAAAATGTTTTCATAATATAGAACACTAGTAAAATTTAAAAGATAAAATTAATGGTAATGATAAAAGATCATATAAAAAATATAATAATTTTTTTTGCATGAGAAATTTAATCTAATGTGTATAATAAAATACAGTAAAATTTCGAATATAACATTTAAATCAACGCAGTTTAAATTTAGGACCTTACATTGTATATAACACACTTTTTTTAAAACATTTGAAGAACAACAGCGAAACATTATTACTTAAAGAGGGATAGGCTAAAACAGAGATCCCATAAACGGGACTGTTAAGCATAAAATTGAAGAATTGACTGTTTTACGATACCGATTCTTATTATTTTATAAACAGTCAAAAAAGAATATATAAATAATAATCATAAACAGTATTATAAAGTGACTTTTAACATTTGCATTGATAATGTAATACTAAATAGTATCAAACAACAGTACCAAAATAAATAAAAGTACCAAAAATAAATGTAATATTAGTAATGTGGTTGTTATCTGTGACAAAATTAAATTGGCGTAGAGATTATTTAAACTTAAAATCAGAAATTACCTCTGAAATAAAGTAGGTCTACTGCTATAATCATAGTTACTACACAACAATATATGATATGATATACTTTTTATTAATCGTCAATAGATTTTAATTTTGAACAATTAATGCTATAATTAATTAACCTAGTATTTTTTAGAACTTTTAAGAAAGTATTGCTTAATATATTTAAGTCATTATCATAGATTGCACCAGAGATTTTAAATATATATATATATTCATAATATACAAAGAGAGAACATATTAGATACATAATAAAATAATGTTCATTGAAGTATATATTTTAAACTAATTAATCTGACTATGAAAACGTTCATTACAAAATATAAGAGATGTCGATAAAATGTAAAAAACACATTTAAATAAAGAAATTAAACACGAGTTAGCAAGGTTAGCCCGCATCAAGTAATTAAACCCTACGAACAGGTAGCTAACAATTGAGATATAATCTATTAAACTGATATTGTTTATGTCAAGAGAAGAACTCTATATTGATGATAGAATAACAATAAACTGAATAGACGGTATAGGGGAAATAACCTCGAATATTGATAGAATCAAGTATCTTTGAAAGAGACTCCCATCAAGTCAAGCAACAGAATTCTAGAAGCAAACTATGTACTTTAATATTGTGAGATCTCTTTTTGTGATTGATGACTGTTTCCTCATTATCACTGAAGACCGGTCTTAGACGAGACGACTTTTTAAATTATAAAGGTTCAATAAAATCACCCTGCAGTCTGGAGAAGACAGAAAATAGACACAGAAAGGATATTTAGAAAAATGAAGTACCAGAATAGGAATATAAGGCATCTACTTTTTGCCTGTCTGGAAGAAAAACAGTAAAGGCATTTATTGTGTTCTCGTTTTCGTTCAGAAAAAGCTTAAAATAAATAGAATGATGCATATTAGAGAAATCAATAAGGTTATTATAATTTAATAGTGTTTCCTTGAAAACAAAACTATATAGGGGAAGTTCCATATATATATAAGTGAACAAATAAATCTATACATATGATTCAAATATAAATAATTTCAAAATACTTTTTTCGATCGAATAGACATTAAACGCAAATAAAAAATATATTACGCCTACCCAAGATATATGTATTTTTATATAAATTTTTATATATCAGAAAAATGTCAATTACTAGTAAACTAATAGGATATACATTTATTTTTATACATTCCAAAAGTATGATTTGTATGATGGTTTTATCTGTTACGAAATTAAAATCACGATAAAGATTCGCTAAACATAAAATTATTAATCATCTCTGACAGAATAGGACTTACTGCCATAATCAACTGAATCATCATAGGATTTTAATTTTGTACAATTAATGATATAATTAATATACACAGTATTTTTAATAATTCGTACCAAAGTATTATTTAATACATTTTAGTTATGAACATTAATTTCTATATTTAAGTAGTGCTATTTTATTTATATAATTTAAATAGACAAAAAATCGGCATTCATCGTAAAACAAAGATTAAATAAATGTTATTACTAAACAAATAAATATATAATATATATGTTTGTATTTAAGAGAAGCAAGAAAGTATAAAAGAGAGAAATCGTAAGATAAAGAAAATATAAAAACATTAGCAAATTTATGTACATTAATTATATGCAGAATCTGATAATTCTGTAATTTTAAACAATATACAACGAATTCCTAAATTATATAAAAAACGTATTTATTCTAAGACAAAAGGAATTGAATTGACAATAAACGTTTCATTATTCCATGTGAACATAAATAGGGTCCAAACAACATTATTAAATCTGTAAAACACGCTCTATAAAATATTATGGTGATATCTTTTCCTGCAAATTAAAAAATGGCTTAAATATTTCCCATACAACCATTAAATTGAAGCTCAAATGACTGGTTAATATACTTAGTCTGGAGAAGGATGTAATGAACACGCACTTTAGTCTCAATTTTGTTTGTGACAAAAATAGTCCATCAATTGCAATTATTTTTCGAATAGTTTATTTATGATGTTAGGTAAATTATATAAAAATACATTAGCATCGAATTAACACTAAGAAAAGATACAAAAACAAAAAAATAAAGCTATACTTTGACAACTTTATAAAATATTTTGATATATTCTTTCATTTTTAAAACAAAAAAATTCTAAGATATTAGAAAGAACTGTCCAATAGTTTTTGTCTGGACCTTACTATAACACGAGGATTTCAATGACATCTTTGTATTAACATTTTGAAGAAAGGAGATATTTCTGACGTAATTGTTTGCATAACTTATAACAATTAGTATTATTGAGACATGTTGGTTTCACGTCCACGAAAAACTTATTGCATTACATAGACACTTATTGATAGGAGTATTGAACGCAATATCGGGAAAATATGTGTGTAATGAAACTGAGTATGGGGGTTGGAAATACAATCCGAATTAGGTCTAACTTTATTTACATGATAAAAGATCGCATCAGAAACGTAGGTGTAGCACTTTATTTATTGCACAAGAAATAATACACAAAGAAGTGATACAACAAAAAATACTGGTCATTTTTAACTAATAAAGAAACAATCAAACCAATTGAAAGAGGAATAATATTTTAAAATTATATTTAATATTTCTTAATAAATATTTCTTCTTCAAGTGGTTTGATTTTTCATTTATACATGCCATTGGCACAAAATTGTATTAATTGTAATAAAATAATTTAATGGAAATGTTTACTTCAATTAACAGTTTACATTGGCTATGATAAAGGCTTAAAAGGAACAAGGAATATATAAATATGTATGAGTACATTGTGAATACGTCACAAAATGCATGGTTTATAACAATAGATTTAACCACAGGGATTTGTAATTATATTGCAGACTGTCTTAATTCAAAACATCTACAGCACTTGATTAAAGGAAGCCGTGTACTTTTAATACACTTGTAATGAGATTTTAAAACTACTGCGTATTAAAAAACATGTGTAGAATAGATAGAAAAATGTTTCATGCATAAGTAAATCATAAACTTTAGAATAACCGATATCATAATTTACTGTATACAATTGTATATAAATTAAAGTTACTTATAAAACGTTCCATCTCTTATTTAAATACCAACGTTACCAATATTAAATATAATAACAAATATTTAAAAAAATTATAAAATAATTGTAAAAACAACTTTGATTACATGAACGCATAGAACTATTTCCTTACGTATAGACCATATATGTTGTGAAAGCAAAAAGGATCCTAGTTGACACAAAATAATATAACTATAAATAATTATTGTCCTAATCAAAAGCAAATAAATTTTTTCACAAATCCTTCATTAAGCAATTTGGTTACCCTAATCCCAACTATGATTATTTTTTAATAAATGTTAGCCATTTATGCTTCAAATGTATTCAAATAAATTAAATATTTAATAATAGAAAATATAGTCATTTAGCATGTTACTCCATAAAATATTTGCCTAATCCTTTCACATATTCTAATTCCTTGACTTTATATAATATTTACTTTCTCGTCAAATATACACGATTATCGTCTTTATTGATTGGTTTTAATTACATAGTGATGCACAAGAATGTTACATAAACAAGACATACATAAATAATACATCAGTACTTTATAACACAGAATAAAGCTAACTACTATAATATCTGCTTACAATGCAATCAATGCTTATTTATTAATTAAAATAAGCTTATTTCTCTTAACATCAAATAAAGATAAACTATGAGCACAACAACCCTCCCCCCGTCTCTCTTTCTAATCAGCCAACCTAAATCTTGCTTTCTATAATCTAATACAAGTTCCATTGTAAGCTTGCATCATATACATACTCTGTCAAGCATCCTATCTCTAACTTGTTGTCATAGCAGGCGTTGTCATAGTTACTGAAAACAAAAGATTTCCGCATCACCAGAGCTGGTATATAGAACAACGTAACCGCGCCAAGCAAGACAGGCTATAGAAACTATCTAAATGGCCGAGAAAAGAGTCAATGCCTGTCAGGCCAAGACACCTAGCTATCTACTTTCCTTTAATATGACTTAAGTCAGTTCAATTCAATTAATCGGCCTAATAATGAGTACTAACGGTAATAGATGCAAAACTACAATTCTTTGAATGGAACAATAACGATCCACTAACCTCACGCCTAGACTCCTCCTAAAAAAGGATGTGCTTACTAGTTCATTTAATACCCCCATATATTATAATTACAAACAAACGTTAATTTTTACTGTTTCTTTATGATTATATTTTAAACTATTGTTGATATCTTAATCTGGATAAAATTGATTAAATGATTGTGAGAATGAAGTAATCATTAACTTAATAAAATAGTTATGGACAGTTATATTTGTAAATAATTTCAAAATCGATGTAGCTTTCAATAAGCAAGCTGCAAAGTTTATTTTATAATCTTGGAAAAACAACTAAAAGTGTCGATATAATTTTTTTAATTGGAAAGGTTTATTTATGTTTTAAATAATGTTTGAGAACAGTCAGATGGATGGTTTGAATTTTAAAATTAACAGGTAAGAAACGCAATAAAATAATCAAAAGCGAACAATATATTGAATTTAAGTTGATAAATGGTACAAAAAATAACAAATAGCCATTAAAATGATAGAAAAGAATACTAGATAATTGATGTTTCTAAAATTAAAATAATACCATAAATCATTCATTTAGTAAAAAAAATAGAATCAATGTTAAAATTAATTTTATAATGACAATAATACATAAATAAAGACAGCCAATTTTAACACAAGACAGCATCAAATGAATTTATACAAAAATCGACTTATGTGTCATTTAGACAATACAAGAGAGAAAAAAAGATTACCAATACGAACAGTGTGGTTTAATTAAAATAAACTCTAAACATTTCAATATAAGTAAATTAGATGGACATAGTAAATTAGAAATGAAACACGTATTATAATGTATATTATTATTTATCCTCATCAACATTCGAATATATATATATTTATAGAAAACTATCTTGAACAAGTTTACCACATAGACAGGCTTATTATAATCAAAACAATTAACCTAAACTAATGTACGATACCTCAGAGACAACTACACCAGATGTATCTAAAGTAACTAACTAGCTTATAATTACGTAAAAAGAATTACACAGTAGATATTAATAAATTAATGCAAGACGAAAAACAGAAGAAGAGGTATTTTACTCATACATTGCGAGAATTGAGATACAGAAAGAATCGAGAGGAAGCCTCAGAAAAGTAGAGAAATCAATACAGGTAAGGTGAAGTAAGGCGATGGGAGATGGTACAGATAATAAGCTATGTAGAATGGGTAACAGACACGGAGGGAAAAACGGATGAAAGATTGGGTGAACGCTTGATTGTAATATGAAAATGCAGTCATGGTGATAGGCTTACAACAGCACAATAGAGACTTGACAAATATTTAATTGTAGTTTATTACAGATCACAGAAAAAGAAGAGGTCAAAACCGGAAAAAATTTAGGTTATTGGTAACATGAATTTAAAATTTTTTTAAAACATTTACAATAGCAAAATAAGCGTTTTATTTTAGACAAAATTGAGATACAGTATATAGGACAAGTACCTATTACTTGTTCACATTTTTTTAGTTTGTGTTTTCCTATTTTTTTTTTGAAATGGCTCTCTATTTGAAGATATTTATCACTCAGACGTCAAATATAATAATTGCGCGCTTTAATAAATGCAATAAATTAAGTAAACTATAGCAAAAATGTATCTACCGGCAAAATTGCGCACTGATAATATTTTCAAAGAGAAAAATGAGATAAACAATAAGACACGTCTTTACAGTCTTTTTAGTGTGAAGAAACCAGAACAATTGATATAGTTTCTCTATACGTGACAAAAGGTGTTTGCAATAGCGAAGATATTGACTTTAGGAGTAAAGAAATACAGCCGATTTATGTTTACAAACTGCTTGCAAACTAACCGTATAACTTCTTTCTCAGAAAAAAAGTCCCAATAAGGTATAAACTTAAACTACAACGCGCAACGATAATTTATCGGAGCCAGAAAGAACTATTTGGCTAAACATATTTAAATTTTGAATATAATACATCATGAAATTTGTAAATGTACTAATATAATATGAAATATATAAAAAAAACATGATAATACCTCAGTAATTAATACAAGCAACATATTAATAGAAAATAATATTAATTATATAACTCTCTTAACTTATTCAAATAATTCGCATTTATTTATAAATTTACAGTCAATAGCTCTCGATTTCTTCTTCTTAAAATAAAGTATTATTGTTGAAATAAATAAAAACTTAAAAAAACCTAACATGTAAAAGTTAACCATGCCATTTATCGTTAAATTTCCAGTCAACTTGCTTTTTATTTCTTCTACTTAAAAAAGTTTTATTACTAAAATTTAAAAAAATAATTAAAAATTGGTTCTAAATATAAATTTAAGCTATACATAAATTATATGACAAGAAGAAACAGTGTGTATTTTCCTTAAATGCAATACAAATAATAGACATTAAATTAGCTAAAATATAGATAAATTAATTAGAAAAACGTCAGTATTTTCTTTGTTAAGAACGTTGTAATTACTTTATCTGAACTAGACTATTATTAACATCACTGAAAATACTTGTTCAACATAGTGTTTAATAGTATAGAGTATATATATTATATTTTAGTATCCAATTTATATTTTTTTATTCAATTATCAAGTGGTAAAAAAATTGTTTTACAAAAAGAAAATCGCAAATAAACTTTAAAAATTCATGAGAATGTGCATTTAACATACCTATATAATTAATGCGTTATTAAGAAAAGTTGTAAATAAAAAAATTGCTTGCCTCGTGTTCTGTAGAAAATAACTATAATTACAGGTTTAATTTACAGTAAAAAATACATAATAATTTTACAAGTTATCGGTTTTAGAAAGAGGGATATTACATCGAGTTTTCTGCAAATTGCATACGTTATATTATGTAACATAAACAGATTATTAGGTACCAAATAATTTATAAAATATTAATTTTTTAAATAAGAAAATTATTTAAACTATTACTATATTAGTTAAATAATTTGAGACATTTATAATTAAATAAATTAATGTAAAATATCTTAATAAGATGTAACATGGGCAAAATATATACAAATAATATGCACAAATATTTCATATAAGTTATATGAAGAGTTAGCTATATAGGTATCCAAATCATGGTGTATAAAGAAAAGCCTGACATTATCACATATTATCTTGTGCTGTTTGATAAAACCAAAAACTGCTACCTGATACATTAAGTAATGTTATATACCTGTTTACGTAAAAATCACCCTCAGGTATGCCTGGTATGTAAGTTGAACTAAGAAATTCATAGCCTATATGATTTTAATAAATAACATTTATAACGTGGCACGTATATACCGTTATGTTAATACCAAATGTGAACTTTTTTGTGCAATAAAGAGTTCGGCTTTATAATTGTTTGAAAAATAATTAGATATGTGAAATAAAAATAACTAAACAACTTTGTGATTAAACTACCAAAGAACGATAAAGTTTTATGAAGTTGCTATAATTATATAAATCAGGACATATATAGTCTAGTAAATCAATCTATAGTCACATTTTTTGTTTTTCCAAAGATAATAGGTAATTAACGATAAGATAGAAATTCGGATAGATTGAAGCTGAACTATCGTAGCATAATAATTTAGGTGACAATAATTATAATCCCCTAATATATATGTTTGACACAAATGTAAATATCAAAATTGTATCAAATATACGGACTATTAACCGACTAAAAATTAAGTCGTATACACATCAATTTTATATAGTCGCAGAGCCTCGAATAATATGTAAAGCTGGTATATTAAAATATATGTGTAACTGTTTAATTAATTTAATTTAAAAATATACCAAAAATTAAAAGAATTAGCATATAATTCTAATTCATATATAAACAAAAGAAAGTTCGCGTAAATTATTCGTGTAAATTGTTACAATTTTTTATTAAAATGTTCAGTTTTTTAGAAAAACCATTAGGTTAAAATATGTACAAAAGTTCAAGTGAAACAGTTTCTAGGGGTTCGAAATACAAAATGGAAAATGGACACATTTGACTATTATTAAACTATATATTATATATAAGTTTCATTTTCTAGAAATGAAGACGAGATATTAATGGTAAATTTATTGCCGGCTGTAAAAGTAAAATATAAGGAGCCTTTGAAACAACTTACCAGTAAGCAGTTCGGCAAGAATGCATCCAAAACTCCACATATCAATCGGCATTCCATATTTCCCGCCCAAGATGACTTCCGGCGCTCGATAAAACCTCGACTGAATGTACGTGTATATACGTTGATGTTCGTAACAACTGGATCCAAAGTCGATTACTTTAATACCACTCCGGCCTTGTTGTTTAAGCAAGATGTTTTCGGGTTTGAGATCGCAATGAATAATCCGATTCCTTGAAAGTAGCTCCAAACACTGGAGTATTGAATGGGCAAACTTACGAATCAACTGAAGAGAGAAACCCTGAAATTTGTTCTTTTTAATCAACTCGTAGAGATTGATGCTAAGCAGTTCAAAGGTCATACAGACGTGACTACGGAAAGTAAAGCTCTCGTACATGTGCACAATATTGCGAGTGTTATCCCGGTCTTGTTTCTTCAGTTGCTCCAGAATGCGGATCTCCTCGGCGGCTTGCCGCGTGAATCGCTTCTCGTTTCGAACCATTTTGAGAGCGACATGACTGTTAGTTTTGTGATCATAGGCCTTCACCACCTGACCAAAGCTACCCTTACCAAGCACCTTAAGAACTTCGTATCGATAGCTAACATGATCATGGGGAATGTGAATATAGGAGCCCTGATCATCGTCGTAACCGCAGTTGCTAGCACCGCCCACGATTCCCTGCCGCTTTTTTGAGTTGGGACCGACAAAATAGATCTGTGGAAAACTAAAAATCTCATGATGTTCAAAACTAGTCAACTTATGCATGTACAGTTTCATTGCAGTTTCGGGGCTGGTTGGGGCTGTTCCCGTGTTGGAATTACGATTTCGCAACATTAGTGAGTCGGACTTTCCACCTGTTGTACTCGTTGGTGAAGACGCGCGATTGGCCAAGTTGCTTGGATTGTTACTGCCACCGGTTACGTTCGGCAAACGTATACCGCCTTGGAGGTTATCCGTCTGTCGGTGTCGTTCCTCATAAAGTTGAGTGATATTAAATCCGGTCTTCCCTGCGGCAACACCGCCACCGGAGTGGTGGTGCAGTCCACCACCGGTCAATGGCGGCAAGTGGGCGGGACCTTTGTCCATTGTGTACATCTCGTTGGATGTTCTTAAACTATAAATACGTGGCCAGTTGGCGGTTGGACTTCTGCTGAGTGTTTCTTGTAAATCGCCAATGTGTTCAAATGTTTATCCAGTTGGTCCTGGCTACCTGGTTATCTGGGTTTTTTCTGAAGAAATAAATGTTATATAAATATTTAATAACATACATTATAAAGCTAATTTTTAAATAGAAAATTTGTAATAACAAGTAGTGTATTTTATCATTTCAGTGACAAAAATAACCTTAGTAGGAAAGAGCCTTCATCATTAAAACAAAAACAACAAGATTTCTGCGTGTAATGAAAAGGCTTTACACATTAAAATACATTAAAAAAATCCTTTCACATAGCTCTTGTTAAACTAAACAAATATGAATTCATACAGTCATTGATTTGAAAGTCACCATTAATTAATTTTAAAATCATCGATCGGAACAAAACAAAAATAGCTAATTACAAACAAATTTAACTATTCAACTTGTTTTATATATAATTACTTCCGATTTCACAATACTCAAGAAACGCAATAATAACTGTATATTTTAATTCTTTAATGTTTTGAAGGATAGAGAATATTAGCTAAATATAACACATCCACTGGATTCAAACTAATTTTCTGATATTGATAACTAAATGTACATGTTATCGTTTTGTTTTATAACTCATGATGAAAATAAAAGCAACCGTTTTATTATTTTTTAGTAGATTATGACACACAAATATTAGATGTATCTGACTGAATAAAATATAATAACAACTGAAATCTTTATTGTGCTAATTAAAATTCCCATCTGTAAAATTGAAAAGAAGGAATTCTTACAAAAGCAGTGTCAACTTATTCCGAGTCTCATGATTTTATCATAAGCATGTGATTGGTACATTAAACTTTTTTTTTCGTATTTCACGAGTCGTATACTGTACCATCAAAATGTAAAATTATGGGAATGTAGAAATAAAGAGAAGTTAAAATTAAATATACCCAAAAAACATTAGTCACTCACTATCACGAAATTTGTTTCAACAGTTAACCATGTTAGATCACAAACCATGTTAACAGATACTGGATAAGGTTGTAACACCTATAAAAGGCGCAAAAACAACTATATTCATTCATAAACAATTTACAAAAAGAGGTAAACTGCACTACAATTAATGGTCTGCACAACACGATTTGTTATTATCGGAAGGGTGTATTATATTGGCGAAACAGATTGTTCCTTGTTAAGCTATTAGCATATTTAATAACAAAAACAATAAAATATAACAACTGAAACGATTGACCACTTCAATGTGTCAGTCCATAAAAAATATTATGAGGAAAAAACAAATGTACTAGAGGGAATTACGAAACCATACCATTAATGCATCCAATGAGAATAGAATTAATAAATAACCAATTTAACATGTAATTATAAATGTCTTTATTTTGAAAAAAATAATCGTTTTACTATTAATATTAGATATTCCTTTTGCTAGGTATATTCAAATGACTAAATTGATGGCATTATATTTGATTTCGCATTTAAAATAGCCTAAGGCATATGATTATTTTGCAATAGCAGTGCTAAAACGAAAGAGTAGGCCTACTAACAGTAATAATATCTGTCAGAGTTACTAATATACAATGCACTGGAACTAAAAGATGCATTACGCTCACTCATTATGTAAAAAAAGTAGAAGCTCTAAAAACATACTTTTTAAATATTTGCAATATTTCAAACATTCTAATCTTTGTAAATATTTTCTGTTTGCAGATGTGAATGTTGTTCTTTTTTTTAAATGGTAGAATCTGTTTCTCTACATGGGATCATTATTAAAATTTGGAGATTAATATAAATATTCTTTTATTTGTCAAATCAAATTAATTTATATACCAAACATTTTACTTCAGGTAAAAATTGTTCAATTTGTGAATCTTAATGTTCAAATTAATATCCACAAACTAAAAAAATATTAGATAAATCAATTACAGAAGATACAATATATTCAGCAACATACAATTGCATTTAAAATATCACAAGGTATAGGTATGCAAATAAATTAGTTATTTTTAAATGGTATATTGTTAGTTTTTATCATTTCAATTACTTTTCTCAATTTCCCAAAACAGTGGGAATAGTTATAATTAAAGAATATTTTCAAATTTAATTTATTGTAGTAATTTTTCCTTTAGTTGGATTGGTAAAAATAATTTGTTTAACAATTCATGAAGAGCATTGAACATTTGAAGTATAATTAATAAAATATTCTTAATTGTAATGAAAACTTTAAAATTTTATAAAGAGGACCTAGATAGAATACAATAGTTGACATGATCTGGATAATATCCAAGAATTTTACCCATTACATTAATTAGCAAGGTTACAAAAAAGGCAACTAACAAATTTTCATCATTTAAAAATATATAAATTGTTCTATTACTGAATAATCAAAAGTTGTAATTAAAAAACTTTTAAAAATTCAAAATCCCTTAATGAATCATTTTAAATATATACATGATAACTAAACTAGTAATTTTATTGCTTGAAAACTATTGAAGAGATATCAAATTAATATTTTTAGCACATATTGCATCAAATTATAATGAAGAGTAATTGGTCATCCTTAGCATATTTGCAAATTAAAAAGATAAAATATAAGTCATTAAAGGCAATGCTACTCAATATTAATATGTTTATATTTTGTACTCGATACCTCTTCAAAACACTTAACATAACAAAAAAGAAATGTATGCATATTTCAGAATGGGGAGTGGTGTACTATATACAATGTACTATATACAATGAGCTAAGATAGAAACAATCAAATTTATCTATGAATAACAATATTTATCAAACAGTAAACAATATTGTGATTTAATAAGCACTAAAGGAGAAACACCACATATAACGAAACAAAGAGGTTATGTGTCAATACAAAATGTAAGCAAAATTTAAAAAAAAGAGAATTAAATTGGTTTTGTTCACTTATATCTTCTTTGTTTAATAAAGAAAAGTATATTGGTAGCTGCAGATTATTATCAAAATTAACTTATTTACTTATTAACATACTTTAATTTACATTATTTTTTTAATTATTATTACAATTTATGTTATGTCACTACCTTAAGTCAAAGTGGAAAACTTCACAATTATTAAAACTTTTTATTATGAAGTCTCCACACTGAGAAAGAAAAATAGAGTTACAATACTTGATAAAAATTTTAATATCTTATTCAGATTAAAATTAATTAAAAGTTAAGACTGGGGCATTGTTGATAATCTGCATAATCTACACTGGGCGGGGCATTGTTGATAATTATACAAGTAATAGATTAAAATTTCCATATTTCAGTAAATAACATAAAAAGAAAACAAACTAAATTATTATTAAATGTAAGAAATGAAGTAGGTCCAGAAAAGTATTAACCTTTAACATGCTAAGATTGAAAAATAAGATTAATCATTAAGAATACATAAATGAGATTAAATTTAACTCCTACTAATTGGATTATAAATTGTATAAATCATAATTATTATGCTATATACACTGTATCAAATGTGACAAATCTAGCTTGAAATCAATCAATCTACCAATCAATCTTGAAAAAAGTCCCACAATGTGAGAATAAAAGTCCATCCTTAACAGCTCATAATAATTAATAAAATGATTATAGGCATAAAAATTTCAAAATTTCATGAACCTCAAGAGATATTACAATAAGAAATGTAATTAAATGGTCATTCTGTTGATATCGGTTTGCACAAACACACAACAACTGGTTATGTTAACCATACTTCAAGATAAATATATTAAAAATCTTAAAAATCAGATCAATTGAATTGTTAAAAGAATTAAATTATTTAATTCTGATAGAAGCATCATGCTACTATTTCTAACAAGAAAATTTACTAAAAAGTAATATTTTTACCATTGATATCATAATATTGTAAAGCTTTTCATGGTCCTATGAATTGGGAATGTGTTTAAATAATATTTCTGGCAGTATTTGCAGTTTCTGCATGATCAGTTGATTTCATTTTCCCAAACCAATGTGCTTAAACATTTTCATTACTGTAATAAATTAAGCTCAATATGTTGGTACAATTGAACATTTACAGTATCACATCATGCTATAAATAGCTACATAATCATAATTTTTAATACTACATATGATTTGAAAATTATTGTTCGTATAATGTAAGAACCCATTAATATCCACTCAATTTTCTAGAACTATATTTTACAAATGAATTAATTTATTAAAGCAATTGTAAAAAACAGTATTAAAAAATAGTGTAAATGACCCTTATTACTTTTATAATCATTACTATAATTGATGTTCATATTGTGGGGGGGGGGGGGGGTAAACACACCCCTTGCAAAATTATTTATTTTGAAAAAAACATAATTCAGCTCCTTTGATATAAAAGTCTTTGAATTGTCCTGATTATTTACAATCAACAAAAAAATAAATTGCAGACAATAAAACAACTAAAAAAGTAATACAATAGAAATTATTAGAGAAATTACTTTACATAAAACAATTAATACTATATCTATTAAATGGGATTAATTAGAAAATGATTGGATCAATAAAAAATCATTGTCAATAGAATTTTATCTTATTGCTTAATGTATTATACAGTAAGAATAATAAACTTAAAGGATTTTATCTGACAATATAACTTACACTACTAAAATGATTATTTAGCTTAAAATTTAAAAAAATATATTCAATTGTTATTTTATTATAAATGTAAAAAAAAGATATAATACAAACTGTTCAAATTCAATTGTTAGTTTATTATAAATGCAGAAATAGGTATATAAATAATATAAACTGATCCAAATAGGTATATAATACAAACTGTTCCAAATAGGTATTGTACATAATACAAACTGTTCCAAATAGGTATATAATATAAACTGTTCCAAATAGGTATATAATACAAACTGTTAGTGTTGAAATTCAATTGTTATTTTATTATAAATGCAAAAAATAGGTATATGATATAAACTGTTCTAAATAAAATATTTTGTAGTTTTGCTGTTGGTGCCAGATTGAGAAACATCTAATATGTGTAATGTTGGTTGTCTAGGACAGACTACACATCTATATCTAGACTTTCTAACACAATGTGTTCTTTGAGGGGCCACTGTCCAGCACTGTTTACAGCATTTATTTAATCTGGCGCATAGTTGCAGTACCAGGCATCAATCAATAAATATAAATTAATGCACTAGTAGCGTGCAGAAACTAAAAATGGAACTAGGCCTACTGTGGCTATTTATTTTAGAATAGAAACTATCAGCAGCATATTGACAATTTAATTAATATTCAATAGGTTTTTCACAAAGAGCTCGATTGTAAGACTAAATTTGTGATGTCATTGTTTGTTTTTTTCTGTGTATTCTTTTTTGTGCTGTTTTGTCCTAAATACATTATAGAAAAAACAAACCGTATGTTTTATGTAGGTCATGGTCTTTTTAATATTTCAATCCGTTTGTTAAATTTTCAATATGCTACATACAATTGTTGAAGATTACATTCATTTAGCAACTGACAATCACATTTTTAAATATTTGCTTTTCATTAAGTTTATGAATGAATTTTACATAAAAATTCACCTGTGCTATTTTTTCATTCATTTTGTGTCTGACAAAATTCTACATGATTAAAAAGTCCTACATGATATATATGGAATATGCTCAAATTAAAGTTTTTCAAATGGAAACAATAGATGTGGATATATATATATGTGTAATACTGGACAAAGAACTATAAATACTTCTTTGGATATAATCATGTAATTTGCCTGCTACTGTTGTGAGTTTTGAATATATCAAATATAATATCTATGCAAAGCCAAAGTTGTGTATAAAATTTGACATATGAATTCAGAGAAGACTTAATTTTTGTAATATTTAAATGGAAACAATATGTACATATGGGTATATAATATTAATACTGGACACAGTCTAGTATTTTATTGTTTTTATATAATAATAATACCATTTGCCTTGGAACACAATAATATATTTATTTATATAAGTTATCATATATACAGGGTGATTTAAAAAAAAATTAATAGAATTATAATACAGAAATTGCTTTTATTTTGAAACATAAACACATATAAACAAGAGATAATATTAAAAAAGAGTAAACAATAGTAAAGAGTACATAGTAAACACAGCTCAGTCTTCAATCTTTAAAATGTTATCCTCCTTACCTTTTGAATGAGTACATGAAAGTCTCGGATTAATCCGCAGAATATGTCTAAGTTAAAGTTTTGCAATGCTGCTTCAATTGCACCACACAGAGCATTAATATTTGGATAAATGTATCCTGAAGTTGAGTAAATCCTTGCTCATAAATACTACCACAACCAGTAATCACAAGCAGTAAGGTCCTGCGACCATGCAAGCTACTGAATAGGCTCTCGGCAACCTATCCACCACCCTTGAAGTTGTTTTTTGAGAATTTGATGAGAAGCAATGCAATAATGTGGTGGCACCTCATTGTGTTGGAAGAACCATTTTTAACCAGCAACTGGATGGGAGAATTCTGGCACTATCTTTTCATCCAATATTTGAATATATCTTTGCCATTCATGGTCTCCCTTGAAATATCACAAGAAGCAAGACCTGAGAAACCAATACATGCTCCAACTGTGAGTGCAAAGAAGTCTTTCTGAATAGTGGAATTCTAATGTTTGGGTTATTGGGACACCAATAATAGACATTGTGTTTATTCACACTAAGTTGTTCAAATGAAAAACACACTCATCAGAGAAATGAATCTTCCATAACCAAGCTGGATCATTATAAAACTTGACAGTCATTTCCTCAGTAAATTGCAATCTGCGATTGGTATCCACACCATATAACTTTTGGCAGTAAATAGGTTTGTTTGGGTGATAATTTTCTGCTTTCAATATTCGTCTCATTGATGCTTCCAAGGTGGGACCATTATGTATACAATCTGCATAACATTCTCCTTGTTTTCACTTTGTGTCTCTATACTTGGCCATCCTGATCTGGGCCTATCTTTTATCAGGCTGCTTATTCTAACAGCTTTCTCTTCCAATAAAGAATGATTGATTGGTTAGGTACCTCCTTATTGAAACTAACATTACTTTCATGAACAATTGCCCAGGATACCATATAAACGTTCTCTTTTATTGTATATAATATTCCATTGAAAAGTAGAAACAAAAATGCACAATTTTATCTTTAATGCAGTGATTTTAAATTTATATTTATACATAAGTCTATGTAGTACATATCATTGAAACTGTGATTTTAAAATTTATACTTAGATCTGTTTAGTATATTTCATTGAAACAGCAATTCTAAATTAAAATTACAATATATATATATATTTTTAAATTCCATTTAAATACTTTTGATACACTCCATACTTAATCCATATAAAGCTGTGTATTAAATTTTGCATTTAAGTTCTGACTTAATTATATGAAAATTATCTCATCTTTTTTGTTAAATTTTTCATTCAGGATTAATTTTTGTAAATTATTTTAAATTAAATATATATACTGTTAGCATGTAATTTTTATATATTATTGATATCATTTATTAATTTAGTTAATAAAAATATTACATGAAACAATTACTAGCTGTTAATGCTAAACATCTATTTATTAAAAAACATTAAATTAAAAAATATTTTACTGCTAAATTACAGTCTTTTCGGGAAGTTTATTATATGTATAAATAAATTTTGTTTAATTGTATTTTAATCAATAAATTTATAAACAATATTATGTTCATTAAGGAAATACTACTTTATTAGGTGTACTATTTGCTATTATTGTACCAAAATATAATATTATTTTTTAAGTTAAGAATAATTAATACAGTTTACTATACAAAAATTTAGTGATAACTATAACAATATGGCATGACTAAATGTATATTTACTAACTTTTTAAGCACACTCTTTTTCCTGTTTCTGCTTTATTTGTAAATATATATACTAATTTGAATTCTCACATTTATACATGATGTATACATTCAATTAAATAAACTAAAAAATTATAGTGACTATATTTTATTTTAATATAAACAGCCATCTAATATATAAAACATAACTGCAGTTACAAATTCATCTGAATAAATGCTTTTTTATAAAATTCTACTAATTGTTAAAATTTTAAGATTAAATATTTTCTGTAGTTCTATAATATGTAAAGAAGAGTTGTTCAATTATATAGCTTCTATATGATATATGTTATGCAGTAATGTATTTTTATTGTTAGTATTACATTGAAAAAAGTATTATTGTTATACACATAGATAAATTGATTATATTTGACTTTTGCTACATATATTATATATTTATTGTATTATTATGTATATAACTATATTTTGATTAAAACTACCTAATTATATGCTATGCAGCACAGCACAGCAATGTAATAATATAGATATTCTCTATATATTCAGTTATAAATGCACTGAATATGTTCATATGTATTGATATACCATTCTCTATCATATAATTTAGGTTATATTAGTGTTAACTTCATAACTAATTAATATTGGATACATTAATTATGGTTTCATTTAAATTGTTTTGAATATAGGTTTTAATTTTTTAATTTTAATTTAATTCAAAATTCTATATAATAAATTAGATAAATTTTTAGATAAATTACGCAAATAATTGATGAAGAATTCTTTGTTTATTGAATTTATATGGTTCATAACAATATTTTTTTATGGTAAAAATAATTGATTAATCTTGTCCTTATGAGGTAAATTTAATGTTATAATTAATTTAATATTAATTTCTAATTCTTGTAATTTATGATTGGATTATAAAAAAATATTATATTGTTCAAATAAATTATAAAATCAAAATTAATATAATAATTCATCACCTTAAATAGAGAATTGTTTAATATTAAATTCCTTATTTTTAGTAACTCTATGGTCAAAATACTACTAATTAGTATTATAATTTTAATAAACTCAAACATATCCAAAATAATATATTCAGAAATTATAATGAGTAATTAATATTTAATTAAAAATTTAAGTTGCTTGAATTATTTTTATTTATGTTGTTATTCTTTAAAATTTCTTTCTAATAATAATGATTGTTTTGTTTATGTATATGTGTGTTGCATAAATAAGTGTTTATATATTTTTATATTTTTATTTGAACACAAATATTTTATGTTTAGATTGTATAGAATTATGCATTATAATTATATATAACCAGACAACATTTCATATAAAAATAATGTTTATTTAAACGTAAAATGTGTTTTTAAAATTAGCACTCATTTAATTTTACCTGTTTGTTTCATATTCATTTTTGCTTATATACATGAAAATTTTACTGTTTTTTGCTGTTTGTAAACTAAAAAAAGAAAAGGCCTAATACCACTCATACAGAACTTTATATCCATAGGCCACAGGGAATACACAATGATTTCTACTTATATGTTGTAAGGAAAGGGTTAATATGGTAAGGTCAAACAATTATTAATAAAGCAATCAAATAATTGTGTGGATATGCAGCACTTTTTAGATTTGATTTAGTAAATGCAAGTACATTGTAAATTTGTTTGCATGCCATATGGCATATACAAAAGGTTGTCATATTATTTATTATATTTTGAGGAAAGAGATATTATAAGATGCTTAATAAAGTATTGAATCTTTTTAACCTGGCCCTGGGTGTCTCAATAATCTAATTGTGGCTAGCTGTCATAGACATAGTCAATAGAGATGTAAATAAACATATATTATTTTTAATTAAATAATTAACATTATTTATTATTGCAATGCTATATAAATTTGTATTATAATAAATTTGATAAAATAATACTACTAATACTGTACTAATAATATATTAATAAAGCATATTTCTCCCAGGCATTAGCATTCTATTGCAATCCAGTATAATGCATTACATTTATTCACTGACTCTGTGCCAAAGGTTTTAGATAAGGACAAGGTTCTGCACCAAAGGTTTTAGATGATGTTCTGAACCAGAGCACCAAAGGTTTAAGATTCTGTGCTGGAGATATCCAACTTGGGCTACACAAAATAAGGCTGGTTTACAATGGCAATGCTATTGGCCAATTATAAATAATATAGTTTCTATTTTTTTATCCACACATAATATTTTTCTATAAATATAATTATGATTAACAATTGACTTAAAAAACATTGCCATATTTCTCAAATTCAATAGGTTTCTATGGCCATGGCCCATGCCATGGGCATGGGTTGTCAATTATATTTCATAATTTTATTTTGAAATTAATCAAACATCTATACTTATAGCTATAGCCTATAGGCATAGGGATTAAATATAACATACGAACACTGGTTAATAGACCATTTTCACTCAACATTGGTAATGCCTTACCATTGGTAGAATGGAAAACAAATAAACAAGTCAATAAATAAATTTATTTTATTATTTTTTATTAACTTTTTAAAGAACGCTTACCGGTGTCATCATAGTAACTAAAACTAATCCAAATAAAATATATTTGATATATTCGAACAATTATTTAACATATTTGTTAATAAAATATTGTTAAAAGAAAGTCTAACTATTATTTGAGATTGCAAACGCATTGTAAACAATAGTATTTTAATAAATTTATTAAAACCTTGTTTTGGTTGTATACGTTTTATTAAGTAATTTATTAGTTAATTTTAAAGTAAATATTTCATCAATTTATTTGGTATATTTTGATAGGGGGCCATTCATATATTACGTTATCATTTTTAACAGGATTCCTAATACTCCCCCACCCCCCAATAATCAAGGGTAATCATTTTCTCTATACCCCCTCAAATATTACGTATTATTTCTGA
>JAUZND010005466.1:0-11195 GCA_034780555.1 Coelogynopora nodosa
AGTATGGCTTCCTATTGACCGATTTGAACAAAATCAAGTTCGATTCCCACTAATTCGAGGTCACTGAGTTCGATTTTTCTACTTATAAGTTGATCAGAGCTTTAAATAATTTTTTTAAATTTTAAATGGTATGGTGTATTTTTAGCCATGACTCACAAATCTATTTATAACTGCGGTCGAATCCACTCTTCCTATACTACTCATGATATAAATGTAAAATAACTGAAATGATGTGATTTGATATAAGGTATGTACAAAGTAATTCATTTAAGTACTTCCTGTTATTGTCAATTTAAATATGCCTTTTATAATTTTAATATAATATTTGGTAAATCTGAATCATCAATATGTATATTATGTATTGTAGAAGTTATTTTAGTATCACATTCCGAAAACTAAATATAACAATAGTCTCAGGGGAGTGTAAAAGGCCGGCGATTCGAGCGAAAACGAAGCCCTATTTAGAAATACAAGACTAAGTAGCATGTCAAAATTTTTTATGTAATAGAATAGTTATTAAATGCATGAATATATAGGCACAAAACTAAAAAAAATATATCACTTCTGACTGCTATGTATTGTCTAGCTTTGTGAATACCAGAATAAACATGAGTGGAAATATAGACAGTACTTTTAATGACGACAAACTTCATAGAAAGAATGGAAGATCATGACGTGACTAGGTAAACGACTGGACAAAGTCGAATCCACCCTTCCTATACTACTAATACTATTAAACTATTTGATGAATTATTAAAATATAAACAATTTCATTCAAAGATTGATGATCGTTTATCTGCATAGAATAACTTATGATTTATAAACAAGATTTACTTCAATATTGAACGGTAGAATTGAACAGAGTTATACATGTGATTATAAATGTTTGAAATCATATGCAATATTGAAATAATTACATATTCAACATAATAAGATATATGTATTATAGAAAAAATGGATTAATGACTACTCAATGTACACTTTATCAGACGACATTTTGCATTCAACATTTTGAGAGAGCATGATATATCGGTAACAGCAGGTATACAAGTTGTGGATAATCTGAAATGTTTATTATTTTCATTAATTGAATATGAAACATAAATATTTACGTATTCAATGTACAGTTCAATGTACATATGTACAGGTATATCGAAAAGCTAAATCTATGTATATTGATAAATTGTGATAATCAGAGAAACTAGTTTTATATTATACATCGAAACGAGAATGTTTGCATCATTTCTCAAATATACGTTAGGAAAAATTAATTCGTTATTACATTATAATGAATGTGTAATAATACAAATAATGAACATTTATTCGTGTATAAGCAATTAATGTGTTAAATTCAGCAAGTAATGATTATTTTTATTTTTTTTAATATTACGCAATCAATATAACAAACTTACTGAATTGATGGTTGACAGTATCTGAAAGATAGCAACAATTAATATTTATGTAATGTATCATTATTATCAAGTTCATACATAGTAGGCATATCTGAAATCAAAGTAATTTAGTAAAGTTTCTGAATACCAACTCACTGATACAAGTTGTGCCATCTCCAAAAAACTCCGATTTGCAATCACATGTATAGTTTCCCTGATTGTTAATGCAAACAGCAATTGTTTCGTTACATGTATGACCCCCTGACAGACATTCATTTATGTCTACAAATTAAGCAATAAACAATAGAACTATAAACATGATCTCAAAGATAAATTAATGTCATAACAAAAACTGGGGTTGGTTGTCTGAAACAGATCAACAATAACATCGATTAATCTATGAATTCCTCAGAATAGTTGTTTTTTCATATTTACATAAATAGTTGACGTTAGATGACAACATTTGCAGCAAATAAGTATTCACTTGATTACAGATGATCCACATTTGATGTTGTAGTACAGTTTTTGAAATAAGTTAGACTACATTCTTCCAATAATGCTCTATTATGCATATTAAAGATACTTTAATAGTATTACTGCGCGTCAACATTTATGATCAACTGAAACGCAAACAAATGTTTAGGTTAACCAATCAATGTATAATTAATGTCTTTTTTATCTTCACATTGTCTTCAATATCAAGTATACTTGTATATAATATAATTTAGTTGATATACGTTTACCTATTTAAATCTTTAAAAAATGACGGAATCCATTTATTAACATGTTATATAGGCTAATAAGAGTATGATTTACACTTCTTTTGTACAATTTCCATCAACATGTTGTACACAAGTTGTCACATAATTATTTCGTTATTACACTTGAAGACATTTGAGAACATTTCGGAAAATGTTTAAATTTGTTGTATGTATTCGTTATAACAATACACTTAATTATAATAATGATCTATTAATGCATTACATATCAACACATAATACATTAAAATAGTTATTATATATTTTATTAAATATGAAAATAGACAAGTCAGTTATATTTGTAACACACAATACCTAAAGTGCATGTGATATGTTGCATTCATGTTTGTAATAAGAATAACTTACTAAACTACCACGTAGTAACTCCACACAAACACACACAACATATTGGGAAATATTTATCTCACCGTTGCAAGCTCTGCCATCTCCCAGATATCCCGATTTACAAGAGCACGTATAGTTACCGAGTGTGTTAACACAGGCTGAGCTTTTGTTGTCACACTTGTGCTTTCCAGTTATGCATTCATTTATATCTATCAATACAATAAAATATAATGTTAGCAACATATCATAAATTCGGTGCTATAAATACGAGCTTAAACATTATAGAATCTCTTAAAACAAATCAATTATTGGAAAGAAACGAAATAAACAATGTTAGCAAATTTAATGTAATAAAACAAATGATCACATAGTTAAATGTTTGCATATATAATAATATTTGCTGCTTTATAATTTGACAAATGGTTGTGTCTATAGATTATACTACAAACTATGTATATAGAATAGTAGAATACATAATAAGTGTATAAGTATATGTAAATAAGAATAGCTGTGATGATTACATCTGCTCATGTACATCCGATTTTGTACCTAAAATGCATAATGTTTCCAGTTAGCCCTTACAACACATGGTCGTGTTCTTGTAATCTCCTCTTCACTTGCCAATTCACTATTATATGTTACCTAATGGTAAAACTCATCAATACGTAGTTGCTGTCGCTATCAAAGGTTGATACTATTTTACTGGACAAAGCCAAGAATAGGCTTACTAGTCACTAGAACTAATGTATACCTGCAACTCTGTTATCTGTGGGTCTCTGTCATGGTTAAGGTTGTCCCTGATAGAATGATGCAATACCTATGTAAATCAATACTTGAGTCGAATTGTGTTTATTCTTCCACATACCTTCCGTACAAAAGATATTAATATCTCTTTCGGAAGAATAATCAGAGTAAATGTAAAGATATTGTCATTGTTTACTATAAAACATGTCATTAAGTATGAGATGGATGTATAATCATTACATAGTTTACAATGATAATAGTTTAATATATTACTATTATAACACAGTTCATTCATTGGCTGATACTTTTAATAATGTTCCGTTTAAATGTCAACTTATATCCATGTATTGGCGTTTATTTATAATATATTTGGATCCAAAGCCAAGGAAATGTGAAATAAATATACCTATGCATCGTCAAGTGCCAACTTACACTCCGTTATTTTATTGTCAAATTAAAAATAAATGTTTAAATGTTTAAAAAAAATCATTTTACGTATATAAGTCATATTAAGGACTACCTATATCGAAATAGCACGTTCGATTGTATACACTTATCTTGCCTTTGCATGTGTTGCCATCTCCAATATAACCAGATTTGCAGAAACATGCATAGTTACCATTGATGTTAACGCAATCAGAGTTGTGGACGTTACATTTGTAATTTCCTGTTTCACATTCATTTATATCTACAAAATGTGCAATAATACAGAAACTGAGATTTCCCACTTTTATATGTAGTGTAAACAACAGAATTTGGATGTAAAATATTGTAATTATAGTCTATTTATATTTGCTATATTTTCTAACTCGTATTGTACAATTAAGTGATACAATATTGATATTTTATGGAATTGTTAATTTACATAAAAGAATGTAACCTGTTAATGTAACATGATTCCCTCCCATCGTACTTAGAAAGAGAAAGCAACAACGAATGATTGATTCATAATGTCCTTTCGTTGGATATTCACGAACTATCGATAAACCTATTCATTTTCGAAACTCGGTGAAACAATTGTTGATATTGTCTATATGATTGTTTGAAGCAGAATTCAGACTGGTAAGTGTCTTGATATCATTCATATTTTTTTGTTAAACTAGTTTGTAAAAAATGTCATTGACACTATTACAATAGTTCAATGTATAATATATATTGAGTAACGTCTTCCAAAATCATCTCAGCATGATATCAGGAACACATGGTATCGAACTGGAGGCAGATTCCAAATGGCAGTACATCCTTCGAATTCAACGTAATCCAGTAGAACCGGCCTCTACATCTGACATCATTCGAGTCCTCATCACAGTTCGAATAATCGGTTGTATCACAATCAGCACTGTCATTCTTCTGGAACGTCCACCACATCTTCTTGTTTGTTATACGCATGTGTGTCATGTTTGTTTTTTATTTATAAAATTAATATTTACACTTATAAAACATACATAATACTATGTACATATTGCTAGTTAGCTTTTCTTACGAAACCCACAACATATTGTGTAGATCTGTGTCACCTGTGCAATCGGTGCCATATCCGTAATATCCGGATTTACACGTGCATGAATAGCCCCCCTGGCTGTTGACACAGTCCGTGATTCTAACGTCACAGGCATGAGTTCCAGCTGTGCATTCGTTTATATCTACAAAGTAACCAATCGTATAGCTGTGTAAGTAAACAATATGAATATATATGCTCTTTACTTTAAAGAATACACATGTCGTCATGCAACAGCAGAATTCGAGAGTCGGAATTATATAACATCAAGTAAAACTACTGACAACAATCAAAAAAGAAGAACCATACATTAACAAACGCGACTTTCAGACAAGAACCAACATTCATGATTAAACTCCATCAATGTCAAACAAAAGGAATTAATTATCATCAAACCACAAACATTATTTATATATTTTTGTTACAAATCAACTAACGGTGTAATCTGATCCTACCGTTGCAATGTATGCCATCTCCAAGGAACCCGTATTTGCATGCACACGTATAGCTCCCCTGATTGTTATTACAATCAGCGTATACACTGTTGCATGTGTTATTTCTAGTATTGCATTCGTTTATATCTACAAATAAAGCAATCGAGTAGTTTGTACAAGGTGTGAGCAAACACTTCAACACACACAGAAGTAGCTTTCTCGATAGTTGTGTAAGTTCAGTAAAGTGTACACTCAGTTCGGATATTATAAATTATAACATTACAAGCTGATTTAGCAGTATTTTAGAATATGTACCAACACTGTAAACATTTATATTGACTAATACTACATAAGTGCAACATATCGTACACGAATTGAAGTGAATCAACATTTATCTGTGAATTGGTTTTAGCTAAGTTGTTAACAATACATATAAAACATACATTATGTGTTGTTAATAATATATTTTACATATGAGAACACATAAACATTGAAAACTCAAGATAAACAAAATAGTAACACACTTTGAGCTATACGTAGTATGAACAACAGTGTGATCTAAAATAAGTAAGCCCCAAGCGCAGAGCCTGTACAAACAGGTTCTGGACATGAGAATAACAAATGGAGATTATGTTGTGTTTGTATTGTAACGTGTTTGTCAATCCAGTAACATGATATTAATACATATTTTAAAATGTGGGATTCATTATATTTTGAGTCATACTATACATTTTTTTAAATGAGGATTAATAATATATAATGGTAAACATTACTAAAAAGAATGGAACCTTCTGCTGCACAAAATGTGTACAAAATCGAAACCTACTCACTCTCACCTATGCACGTTTTTATATTATCACGAGGATTACGATATCCTTGAAAACAGTTGCATTTGTAACTTCCAGCATAAGGTACGCAGTCTCCATTCACGCATTGGGACATATCTGACTCGCATTCATTGACTTCTACAAATATAGTAATATTGTATGTTTTATGCTGTACATGTTTAGACTAAGTAAATAATGAGGAACCTTGTGAAAAGATATCGCTTTTTGTAGCGTGGCGAATTACCAATGTGTGTATCACGATAAGAAAAAAAAGTAGAATATAGTACTTAGAATATTAGAAAATAAAAACTCCCAATTCAGGAAACCTTTAAAATATACAACTAAATCATATTCTTCTACGCAGGGCTGCTGATGAGTCTTTTGAAGGTTTCATGTATTGTGACTTTTTCTTTTATGTATCACAATCTTTTGAAACATTAGCCATCTCAAAAGCTGTTTGAAATTATATAATTATGCTTGTAATATATACGCGAGGATAGACTGAATGTTTATTGTCTTTAGAGGTATTAAATTAAACGTGAATTTTAGATTGGATTCTTCGTATTTTCCATAATTTTAACTCATATGTAAATGCTAACTTGTGTTCATAATAAATATTGAACATTTATAAACAGAAAATTACAGACATTTGTGCTGTAGGCAACGAAAGTTAGAATATATACTATTTTTACGATCACACTATAAATAGTAAATAATAATATACTAAAGGGTGAACAAAACAACATACATATTAGCAATGACAATATAAAACAAGTGTTATATGCTGACAAATGTATCTGCATATTACAAAACATGAGCAACCTTAAATATTTGTTCATAAACACATGGTTTTAGATAATTTGTATAGTAATAAATGATATTATACATTAAAATATCATATTATGCCACAATATAAGTAGTATGTGAGTGGTATCTCTAGCGAAGCTTGATATAGTATCATCACTCTCTGCCTCATGACTCATAAACTGAAATCGAAAATGCCCCTAAATGTTGAATATTTTCAAATTTCGCTCTGAGTTTGATTTTTCGATTATAGGTACTTAGTTTATAATCTTACAATGCATTGAATCATTACAATATTCAATTAGTATGATTTTATTGGGGTTCGATCGTTTACAAATTGATCGTTTAAATTGATAAGTATAATTTACTGATTTTTACTAATTAAATGCATTGTTGTCATAACATGATCGGTTTCAATATATATTACCACTAAATAATATATGGAAATATGAATGTGACCAATTATTGAGTTATGATATACCACTAGCATTTATGAGCTGAACGCATATATTATTAGTATACTTCTATTATACTATAAGTGTATCATTCGTAAACGATATGTATAATATAAGTCTATAATTATGTCCGTGCATTGCAACATACTATAAATATACTTATACTAAAACAGAAGAAGTTACATTGTTGCATTCATCAACTAATAAACATTAAGAGTTTAGAGATTTTAGTGTAATAACGCTTGTCCTATAATATATATGACAATGACACGATACTGTAGTTAGTAAGTAAACTACTTTACCAGCAGTGAGAGCTTCTTTGGATTCAACTTCAACTAAAATGAAAAAAATAATTAGGGTGATATCAGCGCATAATACCATATCAATCACTGTCAAAATAAATCAAACAATTGAGTTTAAAGATTTAACATAGGTTACATGTATAGTCGCATTGCAAACACAAGCATACTATATATACTTCATGTGATAATTACTTTACATAAAATGAGTATTATTAAAATACGCTCAGGATTAAATAATGAATATTTTACAATATCAATAATGAGCAATATTACTTTACCGTACCATATGTGTGCGTTGTTCTGGAACTAACTAAAATATAAAGTGCATTTTATGATGTCATCAAGGATTTAGTTATATATAAATATAGTTTTAACATATCATTTCCAGTAACAAATCTATGTTTAAATTACCAATTTTACGTAGCGTAATTTACCTAATAATATGTGTTTACTAGCAACATATTTAGTATACTATTTAGGTATTTATTCATTTAGCAAATTTTACTATAAGTAGTTCAACATTCGGTATTTTGTTTCTAGCTAAATTTACCAACATGTTAATTCCAGTTTTATGTTATAGTATTAAATAATAATATAGCAATTGATGAACTATTACGAATTGTTTTTATTAGAGTTGCATTTCTAATTGCAAATTGGTAATAAATTTAAATCACAGCATCCCCAATCATGTGCTTACTTTTCCTAATATAATATATGCGCGCATGTACATACTTTAGTAAAAATTCACAATGTCGTCATTATGAATGCAGATAATATACATATATAAATAATGTGGCTATTAGTACAATTGACTACACTATTAATATATTTAAATGTTAAACTAAATTATAGCGCACATAATTTACGTTATCACATATTTCATGGATGATATATTTAGTGTAAATATCAGTATAGATAGGTTACTGGTAATTTAATAAGTAATCATTTGTAATTCTCACATAAATAACCATAAATGTTAATTTCACATATATTAACATTGAAATAATCCAGTAGTAAGTGTTGGGTAAAGTGTTCACAGTTGACTGAGTATATCGAGTTATGGCTTTGCGTGTCTGTTATTGTAATTCGGCCGCATAAAGTATTCTCATTCTTTGACAACCCGGCCTAAAATGTGCATAACAACGAAGTGCATAATATCACTACATTTATAGTTAATGGAATATTTGTAAAACAACATATCATGTAATGTAATGTATTTAAACTGGGACTGAATTACTAACACAAAATTACATTAACTCTACAACATGTTATTGAATATAATTGATAACATCAATTAAACAATGATAGACAAATATAAAACTGAAACAAATGAGAATTAATTCGTATTTATTTAACTGAATAATATATTTAACTATTGTTGAAGATATATTTCAATACTGACATGTTCTAAATGCTCGTCAACTTTTTGTAAATTACAACTAACATTATTTGTTAATAAAATATACTAATTGCAAATGAAATATTAGTACAGTGGATTAACTTAAACGCATGAGATAAAGGTGTACCAACCACTCCACTTCTTTTCAAAACAATTGTGTAGATGTCTATATTCCCTTGTTTACATTCTTTACATTTAATCGAATAAATCGAAATAAATAAATGTAATTACTTGCGGCACTATGTATACTTGACTAACTTGTTGTTAATTTTGTTAGTAAAAGTTTTAGTTTCTGTGAAAAAGGGACATGTTTTACATCTATTGTAGGTCTATTACATGTAACATAAGTCCCTTTTTACCGACACTAATTTTCCTAAAGAAATTATTAAATATTAAATTATTAAATGTTAAATTATTAAAATTATTAAATATTAAATGGAGGTAGTCGTACTACAAAGAATTTCAGTCTTGACTTCACAATTAAATGTTTAAGTATTGAAAAATGTTGCAATGCAGAAAGCTTTAATATAAATATATAATATGTTGTTCAAATACTTTCAAATACATAGAGGAAAATACTTAGAAAACATGTATTTATAAATATTGACAAGTTGTATAAAGGATATTTGGTTCATTTATTTAATTAACTTTTCTTTTTTAAGTTTATTATACATAGTTACTTATGAAGTGTTTTTAATTTGTTATATGCCGACGCATCACTAGATATCATATTGAGAAGTACATGTTTAATGAATCGTGTATTTTAAGAGATAACATGTTACCTATTGTTTTCATGACTAAAGAAATAACATATATTTTGAATTGTGAATGGCTCGAAAGTATATCGCTTTGTAAATGTTTGATGTATTTAATTTAAGCTATTCCTTCCTATGTTAAGTATTACTCGTATCATATATGATATGAATCAACCTAGCGTATTGAACACTATTATTTAGGAACATAACATGTCATATATGTTCATTACAACAACAAGTACATGTACACCCATAAATGCGTACAACACATCTTTTGCATAAACCCATGTTGTTAAAAAATGATTTAAAAAATACCGAACATATGATAGTCTGTATATTATAGTATACAATGGTAAATAGGTCTATCGATTGCCATGTCATGTCCATAAACAGCCATTGTATGTATTGTTGATTTATTATTGATATATTATTGATATATTATTGATATTAATTATACTAAACGATCAGTGTTTTCGGTATGACCGAAATTGGTATGTATGTATTTTTGTATCGAAGTGTAAGTATTTGTATTTTAGTATATAATATTGTATATTATGAGAAAATATAATTATGAAACGTTTTATAATTGTTTGAAACGCTTGATAAACGCTTTACAATATTTTTAATACTACATATTCAAATATTTACACGTGGAACAAAATACAATAATGAAGTGATACTTACCCAAATGTTCCCTTCCAAAGGTAGTGCACTGTAAATAACTGAGTACGTAATGTAGTATATATCTCGAAGGTAAATTGTGTGGCCATCCTCCGATTCGATTGGTTTACAAATTTCATATTTACCGTCATGGAGTTCATCATCCATCCGAGGGTTAAGCGCTTTAGACACGTTTACATACGTTGACTGCTCGATAAATCGGTTTACTACAAATGTGAACATTACAACATCAGTATTACTTCACCAATTTTGAATAATTATTATATGTTTTATAAACAAAGTTGACAATCACTGTTGAGTATTTTTAGAAAGACGTTACAGTTTAAAGGATGCTTTTGTGTTCAAGTAATTTATCCAATCTGGCATTTAGACGCATATTTACATGTTTTTATTCCATTACATGATGTTGAAGTACATTGGTTAAACGTTAGCCTATATTATATAGATGTACACTTTTATAGGCTTAAATCTAGTGTTAGCATTGTTGATTTTACATTATAAAGTGACAATAAATTATTGTGCTATTTAAAAAACAATAGTCCCTTTGGGGTGCAATACGGGGATCTGGCGGACCATTCGATAGACCCTCTTCGACCAATCCATCTTCCAGCCATATTATTGGCAAGCCATTTACGCGCTGTAATCGAGCTATCACTCTCTCCCAACTCCATGCGAATAATGATTGAATACCATTTTATCCAGCATCTGAACATAACGCAACGTTCCCCATTCATCGTTTATCTTGATATGTCGTAAGAAATACTCCATAGCATAATAACGGAGATAGGTAACTGTGTTTTGA
>JAUZND010005467.1:0-11195 GCA_034780555.1 Coelogynopora nodosa
CCTCCACGTAGCAAACCCTACAAAGTATGTCCACGTACGAAGGGTTAAACTCTATTCACGAGACGATATTCAGATCTTCTCCTCCTCCTGTTTTCAGGTTGCTCGGTTTTCAAGTTGGTCCAACGGAACAGTGGCTCTACATAGTGATACTTACCACAACCTTTACAGCCTCTTTCATACTGCTCTCCTGGTGCTGCGATCCGGACAATCCCGTTTTCGGGGATATTTGGACCTGATTGCGCCCTGCCTTATCTTGCCTTGCTTTTTCTTATAATTTGGTGGAGTATCCTTTGGGACGCCTAAGGCCAGTGGGATTGCGACAAAAAATTAGGAAGGAATAGTTCCCTCTAAAGCTGAATAAAAGAGATAGAATTATAATTAACGTTTGTTGTAATGAAATGTTTTATAAATCATTTCGATGGCATCAAAAACCCCAAAAAATGTGCATTTATATAATTTTTATTGGTATTTTTTTATTGAACAAAAAAATAAAGTCAAGATAGTTGTGTATTAATCATTTTCAGTTGTGGTCCTTGTCAGTATCCCCCCCTACCTTCGGTAGGTATTCCCATCGTACGCATTCGTCTGCGTCATCTCCTGATGTGCACGTAAAACACAACTGTTCTCAACCAATATATAGGTTTACAAATATGTATCGGTTCTATAGCCACATTAGTGCGTTGGTCCCAGTTTGAGGAACGCATTCAGAGCAAGCTTTCCTTGTCATCGTGGAGTAGGATTGATTTCACCAACTATGGCAGTTGGATATAACCAATTTTATGTATTTTAAGTAGCTGTTGCATTCGATTATTTTAGACAATTAATCTATTAGTAAGATGGTTATGGCTATAACTTCAACTTTGAGGTGAACAACTGAATCCTTAAAATGTTCATGTCAGATTTCTTGCATTTTATTATAATGGGTTATACTTCTATGATTATTCAAAATGATTACTATTTTCCTCAAATTCTAGTTTCCAAGTTTTCTACAAAAAAATCATTTGTGAAAATTTGTACAAACAATATATATTTTATATGAAATCATTGTTAAAAAGTATGTACGAAGAGTGCTAGAAATTGAAAAGAGACCTTTGTTATAAATATAATTATTGACAATATTATAGACTGAACTGGTTCTGTTTCTTTTCTTTTGTGAATATTCTGATATATATTTATTGAAGATATACTTATTCACAGGTATATATTCAAGTGTATTTTCATTCAGCGGTCTGTCAAAAGTGTTTCCAAATTTTAAATACTTCATATATTTACTTATTTACCATTCTACTTTATAATTTTGTTAATATAATATGTATTTAACTATTATACTAAGTGTGTATATTATGATGTCGAACACATCTTCCTTCAGTTGCAAGATGAAATGTGTAATTTCTTAAATAATAATACGGCAATTGTATTTTTCTGTATTATATGTCTGCTGTTTATATTTAATGTTATGTATTTTCTTTAATAAAACTGATATTTTATCATTTCTGTTATTTGCGTGAATTATATTTCATTAGTTCTAATTTGAGTTTAGGATGCCTATAGTAGAATCATTTTTCTAATGAAGTTGCAAATGATCTACATTTTTGAATGCGGCATGACATTTTTCAGTAGAGAAGTGTTGTCGTGTTAAATTTACAAGTATTTTTAAAATGGAATATTTCCCAGAATGAACCATTTAGTCAAATATTGTATGCATGTAATATGGGGCCCAGAAAATTACTATTTGAATTTTTAATCAATGTATTTATAGGTTATTGACATGCAGCAAATTTTCTAGTTTATATTTTTCTATGTTTTGTGTTTAATTATTGGCATTTACTGTAATTTATTTTATTATTGTTTTTTAATTTGAATAAAATTACTTAAATGATAATATCTTAATACTACTTTATTCGTTACAACAAATATTGTTACAAATTCATATATTATTTATTTCATATGGACATTTTTATTAGGTTATTCCAATTTACTATTATTTATTCTTGAAGTACTATATTGTATTGAAATCACACAGGAATTCAAATAAAAATAATAGATTAAACGAGCCAGACTATTTCGATTAAACTACAATTTTGTCCCAAAAGAGAAACTCCAACTTCATGAAACATATATTTCAAAATAAACATGTTCATATTAAAACATGGAAACAACTTGAGGTAACTGGTGTTTTAAGACCTTACGCATAAAACAACTGTAACATGTTAAAAATAATTGTCATTTGGTATAAAGTTAACTGTTACAAAATGTATGTACTAGAAGTTATATGTTTTTAATGTGTATTATTTCTATTGAGTTCCGTATTTTACTCAGAAGCTGTTTATTCAAAAAAACGTATTGTTTGAAATTGTAAACAAAACATTTTATTAATAATTTTAAATTGTTAAAAAAATTCCAGCTGATTCCTTAAAATAGAGTTTTTCTTTTTGTCTGCTTTTACTATGGATTCCGATGGTGTTCCAGTTGATATGGACTATACAAAAGTACACATATTGTTTAACTTATAATTATGAAATATTGTAATTTTCAAATGATTAGTATTTATGATCAGGTACAGATCTAGCACTTTAATCATGCACCTATTACTTTAGACACTTTTATGCACCTTTATTTACTTTTCTATGAAATCCTATGCGCCTTACACATGCAGGGTGCACATTTCAACCGGACCTTCAATTTTATCTGCCCTACTTAATAATTTTTTGGTGATTATTGGCTGCTAATAATAATATTCAAAGCTATCATTATGATTATTTATATAATTAATATACAATTAATATGATTGTATTTTATAATGTAGCATTCTATAAGGTCTTACATTTATCAGTTTTAATAGTATGTATTATGATTCAAGTCTATACCTATACAGACTTTTAAAATGTATATACACATTCTACCAATATACAATATTTATAACAAGTTAATTTATAACTTATAAGTGACTTTTAGTCATTTTCAATAAACTTTTTTTATTCTTTGGTCTTACTAAAAAAACAATATAATGTTTAATACATATACAGAACACATTAGAATCACATATACAAATATTAATATAGGTAATTAAAACATCAATAAAAATAGTTAAAACATTAATAATACTTGCCAAAATAAGTATAACTACAATTCTTGAAATAAATTTAAAAAATTATCCATGGTATTTACCATGCTTCATATAATATTTTATACTAATGTTATTGTATTATAATAGCAAAACATTATATTGATAACTATTGCTGGTCATATAAAACATATATAAACATTAATTTAGTATTTAATTTAAAAATTCCAGAATGAAAGTTTCATATAAAAATCTTTGAAATTTAAAGTAAAATTTAGTATCTATAGAAAACTGTATCATAATAATATATAATAATTTTTATAATTATTTATGATTATGCTTTCTAAAATTATATATACAATATGTGTATTATATAACTACACATGGAATTTTTATGATATATATAATATTAATTATAGTATTTAATAATTTAATTTTAATAAGTATAAAAGCATTACCAAATAATAATATTATAAATAAAATAGTTACCAATTAAATATAGTGTAAATAGCATTGAATATATGATACAGTTATATATATACATATATATATAGATACATATATATATATATGCAGTTATTTCTATTTTGGAATAAATTTATTTCAAATTATACAAATAAGGAAATAACTATGGAAAATAACTTTACTTTTATATATAAAAAAATTTAAAAAAATTTTTAAGCTAATTAATAAATATATATTTTACTGTAAATATAGATTTTTAATAATAGTATTTATCAATATTTTTTAATTTAGTATAATATTCATTAGTTTTAATTATATTAAAATATATTAATTACACAAGATAATAACTAATTAAACTATTTTTATTATAATTATGTATTTACTTATATATCTTAAAATATATAGTATATATTTCATGTTTTATTTTTTTATTTTAAATTCAGGCATTAGATTTTAAAAAATTATTGACTATATGATTATATAATCCAATATTTAATATATTTATAGGCTTATCAGTGCTTTTTAAAGTATTTTATCAGTTTTATATTTTATATAGTAATTTGTATATTACTTTATTAACTGTATTAAGTATAGAATATACTATAATTCTAAATATTATATATATTTTTAAAATGTCTAAGTATTAGGTACTCTCTACATAACATAGTGCTAATTTTATAAACATATATACATTATTAGATTCCAAAATAATATGTACTTATTTTCTCTAATTTACTTTTTTTTAATAAAATATAGCATTTGAGAGTTATTTTATATATGATAAATATAATATATTTTTATATGCCTATAATAGATATTGCCTGAAATAAGTATAATTTAAAACTGGTTTTTTATATTTATTATTATAAATAATAAAATATAACACTATCTGCTATAAATGATTAATATTTTTATGAATAGAATAACATTGGAAATAATGTTTCATTTAAATTAAACAGCATCAATGAATTTTTTAAAGTTGTGAAATAAATAATATATTATTGTTTTATATAAATATTTTCAGGAATATTATTTTAAATTTCCAGTTAAACTTAATCTTTTTCTATAAACTTACTTTTCAAAATACTTAATTTTCTCATTTTTTGTATTACATTTCAAATTATGTTTTCAGCTTCTGTTAATCTTTTGTGTTGTAGCCCTTTTTTAATTTACTGTAAATTTGATGAATTATATTTAATTTGAAATTTAAATTTCAAAAATGATATAAAATGTGTTTAAATATGGTTTAATGTTATGAACATATAAATATAAACACATGTAATAAACATATTAACTGTCTGTCCTCAAATTTTACCATTATTTTCTTATTTACTAAACAATTTTTTAATGTGGTAACTATATTAGACTGAAAAAATACTTCACTGGTGTAAAGGAACACAAAAAATGTGTTTCAATAAAGATTTAATATTTAAGGCAGTGCTATCTATATTCACAATCTATATAAATTGATCTCCTTAAATATGGGAAAAACTTGTTAAACTGCTTTTTTTATTTTTTAAAGTATTGAATGTACAATAATGTGTTATATGTAATTTATTTGTTATATATATTTTTTATTTATGAATGAATTATTATTTTTGAGTTTATAAAATGACTTCTTTTACAAATAATGAATCTGTTTTATAAGCCAAATAATTTTGGTAATGAAAATTAACATTGGATACTATCTATGCAAACCCTGTTACATTGCATTTCTTGACAAATCTGTCAATTTATTATTAATAAGTAAGTAATCTGACACTTATAAATAGTTTTAATTGATTAAAAAGTTTATTTTAAATTCCTCCTTTTCACAATAGATGGCAATCATGGTGTAGTGAATAAAATATATGTTGTATAATAAAATATGTATTTATATACAGTAGATATTTTTCTGAAATCGCAAATAGAAAATGAGATGCTTAACTTCAAAATATCTCTACAAATAAGTAAGGCCAAATGTTTTCTTACATTTACACTTTTTCTTATTACTCCCAAGTATATGTTTACCATTTAAAGTCATATATATAAATAGTAAATATTTCAAACTATTGAGTGAAGTTATTTGAATATTATACACATTTTGTTTTATAGATGTCCGGCTATACCACAATTATTTTTGTGTATAATTCTGTTTGCAAATCATACATATTGTGCTAAGGTAGTATACTAAGATCTCACCTAGCCACTTTATTTCTTCCATAAAGCATACTAAGTCATCTGAAGCTAATTACCTATTCTAAAGTACATGAAACAAATAATCTATTCACCGCCCTACACACCATAACATCATTTTATCACAGGTGGAGGCGATCAACCCACGGCGCACCAACGCCTTCGTCAACAACTTCATCACCACTAACAACCACTTTGTCAACCGCTATCTGGCCACCTGTGAGGAGCGGCTAGCGGAGGTTGAACAGGCCGAAACCCATCTCGGGGCGCTGGTGGCCACTCTGGAGGCCAAGCTGGCCTCAGTCGCCTTCCTCCAGGAGAGCCTGGCGGCGGAGGCGGCTGCAGCACCTCCACCTGCCCCTCCGCCGCAGCCGCCGGCCCAGGAGACTGCCGCCGTTGATGGTGTTAGTGTGGAGACCAACGGTGGTGCTGTTGAGGAGTCGGTGTGTATGGCGTAGAAGATTATATTTGATTGGAATGAAAACTGTTAATCGAATAACGGGATATATCTTTATCAACACATTATTTCACATAGTAGATTTGACATAGTAAACGGTTATTATATTTTTGAATTTTAGGTGAATTAAGGTATCTTTGTTTCTCATGCATGCAATTAGCGTTTCATTGATATACTTATAAATCGATAATGTTACAGATGTTACAAACTGTTCATTTGCATACGAATATTCATTATGCGAAATATATTGTAGGATATGTGAAATACTCTTGCATATCATAATTCCACCAGAGAATATAGCTTAAATTAATTATTGAGTTTTTTGTTATTATATAGGTAAATTTCCTAAATTTAATCATACCGAAGCATTATCCGCGATATAATAACCGCGATAGTCACAATTATTCACTATATCCTTCAACATCTTGATAAACAAAGCGTCAGTCAGAATCCTCCTTTTTGATTTCACTAAAGTTTTTTTTATAATATTACCTTCAACAGAGTTCTCAACGCTTTGGTCTAGCTTGGCGCAAGTACACAATTAATCACATAGATGTTTGACTATTTCCAGGACCGCTACCAATGCGTTAGGAACAGTAAATAGTTTTCGGACTGGGCCTCTGGGCATATTTACCCCCTTCTGCTTTGCATGTGTCACAGACAGCCTAAAGCCTCTAAAGAACAGCACAATGATAACTAAATAGGTCGACGACATTACATATACCCATCTCCTTTACAGCAACGAAGAAGCTACACTCCAGGAGAAATGTACTCATCTGAATAACTGAGCGAGTGAAAATAGCCTTATTATCAACATGGCTAAAACCAAGGAAGTGGTCATGAGCACAAAGAGCAACATTACTACACTACCTGTTCAAGTCTCTGGTTCAACCATAGAACAAGCTAAAGACACTAGTTTTCTGGGAGTCACTATTTCTAGTAATCGTCAGTGGGATAACCATGTCGAAACAGCAGTATCATCCGCTCCGTTCTAACTTACGATTTCCCCGCTCTCTGCAACTTTTACCAGATCTACTTGAAACAGAAGGGAAGAGCGACGAAAATAATCGGTGTGAAACCCAAAGTCAACCTCGTGGACTTTACGGAGAATACCTATATGTCAAATTCTGACACAGAACCAACACCTTCACAACGATCTCCTACCTCCATAATGTTATGAAACACGCCAATCAATTTCTGCAGAACATCAAGAAACAAAAATGATATCGTCCAGTTTTTTTTTAGAAACGTATTAAATTATTTTTCCTACCTCTCTGGACTTCTCCATACATTTTTTCACTGGTTTAATTTGTTGTATTTCCAGATGCTATTACCCACTCACCCAAGTAAAATCTCACCGGAGTGTTGTGAATTTAATAAGGCTTTATAAACAAATTACATTATAAACTATTAGACACATTTACTCAGAAAGTATACTTCTATTTTTAGATAAAATGTTTTGACATGGTTTTCAAAAACCTGTCTCTACAAAGAGTTGACACTGTTATAATACCAAGACGATGGAAATATATTTCAGTAGTATAACATAATCTCACCTCACTTGATGTCGTTTGTCGTCCAGCAACTATTTTAAGTACCTTGTTTCGCCTTCATAGTATATTTTAAGTCGACATAACACAAATATAGATTCACTATATGACATCATTTTATAGCCCTATGAAAAGCAGATTATACAATTAGGCTAAATATAGGACCAATTGACCTTTAGTCCCGCATGCTGAATATTGGCCATGGTAGTTTGACATGTAATTAGACTGCAAAGGCAAGTCATTTCAGTTAGACATGTGTGTCTTATTGAATAGACTTCATAACACGCTGCCTATAAGTACGTTGTCTTAAAGCTTTGCAAGCAACAAGATATACCAAACTAAATTGATAGCATTACAGAAAGAAATTATTTTGTCAATAATAAAATGTCAGTAATGGCCATCACTGTTCAACATACTATGAAACGGACAGAAAGAGAGAAAGTTAACAAAGATATTACAAATAGTTTATTAAAAAATATTTTTATTAGAGCTTTTTTTTAAATATTGTAATCATGTTTTGTTTTGTTCAGATACGCTAAAATGTTTTACTTTTTATCTACATCATGTTATGAGAAAAAAATCGTGCACAACGAACCATTGATTTGTATTATCGAATTATAACCGCCTAGTGTTTTTTTTATTTAATATAAAACATTCGTTATTTGAGTATCCTCGTGATTGAAAGGTGACCGAACCTGTCCAAGGAGAGTGGAAAAAAAATAAGGGGAAGGGGAGTAAAAAGGGAAAAAGAAGGGAGGGAGGGTACACATCGGAATTTCTCCCCTCCTAAAAAACTGCTGGATAGGTGACTAAAGACCAATAACTTACAAGTGCATTATTCAGACTGTATATCGCTGCGTATTTAAGTCCGGAATGTGGACGGCGGGGTTACAACTCGTGTGTCACTCTGATCATCCTTCCCCTTCACAGGCGGCCCCAATCAGCAGTCAGCAGGAGGTGGAACCCGAGTCAGCCAATCGGATTGCTGCCAGCAAGCATCCCCTCTACAAGCGCTACTTTGACATGAAGAAGTACGGCGTGCCTGATGGTCAGATTCAGATGAGTATGCGAACCCAGGGTGTTGATCCAGCTATGATTCATCTCGAGTGAGTTGGTTGCCTTTGGTTACACACGACTGTTGTTATTATGATGGACTTAGTTACCGATTTAATATGAAACTATTGTGTTGAATATTTTAAATTTTATCGATATTATAAAATTATTACAAAAAGTATCTATGAAGTTTTTATCTTTGAAGAGTTTTGAGCCGATTTTTTTAGCGATTAATTTATTAAATCTATTTTATCCGGGATAACGCATATGGGTGGAATAATCATACTTAAATTAATGGAAGCAAGTAAATCTGGCAAACCTATTTGTGGTTCATATTATCCCTAAGTTAACAGGAATAGAAATTATAAGTCATTGTCACCTTATACATAGGTTATTTTTACTCACTCCGAATTGGCTATACAATTGCTAAAATATAAGTTAACTATGTATAACTATGTTTAATTTCAAAATGTGAGTGGTGCACTATGAATTCAGAATATTCCATTGCATAGTCCAGTTATTGGGTATCTGAAAGCACCATAATTACATTGAAAATTGTAAGGATAATTGACTTAACGGAATATGGTCATGATGCCATTATATTTGTAAACAAATTTCTGTAACCTCACATTATTGTATCGAATTTAAATTAAATAACTTTGTAATTAATTTAGATCATGTTTTCTTTAACTATATTTGTACAGTATTTGTATATAAAAAATTATGATTTCGATTTATGCTCACTTCAAAAATTTTCTTATTGACTTTAATAAACTTATCTGAATAAAATTCAGAATTATATTTACATTTGGGGACAAATATACTCTAATTTTTAAATATAAGTTATATATTACAATGAATAAATAATTACTTTATGTAAAGCCTTTATTATAATGTAATATGCATCTTTTTAAATAAATATTTTTTAAATATAAATCTATCTTCAACTGAATGTTATTCTTCAGCAATCCGGATGAACTAATCGAGTTTGAAGGAGCACCTGTTGCCGAAGCAACTCAAAACGCGGCAAGTTCCGAATCATCAGAAGACTCCGATCAATTCAGCGACTGAATACGGTGCTATCAAGCGACGCATTCTATCAATTCCAGAAGAGCTGCATTCCTATTGGCTGATCCTTGTTGGCGCCTTATTTGATTTTTGACTTTACTGTTCACGATAAGTATTATTTAGTGTATCTTGCAGATAATTCAAGTGGTATACACGTCTAAACATGTTATGTTATTTACTGTTTTTATATTCATTGTTCGATTCTACCACTAAGAACATGCGAATCAATTTGAAAGAATTTTTTCTGCATTGTTTTCTCTACTATTATTAGTTGGTATTTACCTTTTTTTTTATTATTTGTATGATTTTCAAAATTTTAAATACATTTCCTCAAAACTTGTATTATATTTAGTAGTAATTGCATTAATTCGTTTACGTTAACGGATCGTTAAGCCTTCCTTGATTTTAGTGAGCATTAATGTGGAATACGGTTTAATATTAATGAGTCGAATTCACTTAATTTGACATAATATTGTTAATACTCTTGTTTATGTTGATTTTAAGATTGAATGTACAGTGTCATTGAATGTACAGTATATTATACTATAATATGTGTTTAATATATTTGGACTTATATAGTTTAAATTAATTCAATTTGTGTTAGCTGTTTTTTATTAGATAACTGCAAATTAACTTTTAATATCATGTTATTGACAAATCTAATTCATTGATGTCGTTGGTACCAATTCAAAGCTGTTTATTGGTAGTTTTGTGGTTTTAAATTTGATTTTGACATACTATGTTTCATTTGTACAGTTTGTAAATTGGACTCTTGATTTGTTAATCAGTTATTTATAGCATTTGTTCTTTATCAGACATAATATTTGTGTACTTAATTTTGATAAATGAATATTATATTTTTTGTAAAACATGTTGCTTCTGTTTTTAGCGTGAATGTTCATTTTTTTGTAGTCATAAGTTTTTTGGTAAAATAAAGAATTTTCAATTTGTTTTGTAATAAAGTTGTATTTTCATGGTTGTAGAAAATACTGCAAAACTTGATTTCGAAATGAACATCACTCAAAATATGCTAAAATATGTTTTTTATGCATTTTTTACAATTTTTTCTGTATGAAAAGTGTTTAAACTTTTACAATGAAACGTTCATTAATCGCTTATATGTTTCTATACTTCATGCTAAACTACAAGATATAAATATATACTTTTTGATAATTATTATAACGTCATTAATAGAGCGATTTCTTCACTGTCTTGATGTTTCCCTATCTGAAGTACAATTTGCACGTCTTTGGTGCTAAATAGACAACTAGCCAAACTTCTGATCAGAGAACCAATTATATATTTAGAATCGCAGTGAAAAGCTATCCCATAATGTACTATATTAACCTATCCATTCGCGCTG
>JAUZND010005468.1:0-11195 GCA_034780555.1 Coelogynopora nodosa
AGAATGGAGATCGCTGACGAAAGATGTGGTAACCAGAGCTCGCCCACGAGCTGACGGTACAAGGTGACAAGGTGAAGATTTTTCGAAAGCTTGTTTCAGTAGTATACAAGGAAATCAGTAGAATAATCTATATAATTTTTGTTAGTTTTGATAATAAAAAACACTATCAGCTGTTTCATAGAACGTGTTCAAAGATTGGGTTTTAAAATATGCTCAACCATTGTTGAAAGACCGAGTCGACTGAAACCAGAGTAATTTTGTCGAAAAGCAGGTCTTTATTGTCAATTAGGGTCGAAAGACTTGAGTCTTAATTTGTCATGCGTTGCCACCGGTATATTATACTATATGCCATTCAGTTAAAGCTTTTAGTATATAATAAACTGTCTTATATTATAATATATTTATAATAGATAATTACTTGAGCGTTTTTGATCTTATTGGATCTCTGCGCAGTAAGACGCATGTTAGTTGTATTTAAATACTTGATAATAGTAGAAATAGCTGGATATAATCATAACACGACTTTTCATCAAAATTATATTAATAAGCATTTAGCTACATAATTTCATCAAACATTAAATACATATCATAACTTCCGCAATTCATAAATTAAAATATTCATTTACATTTCAAATGATATATGATTCATTGGTGTCTACAGCCTATCATTGTTATACTTAGTAAAATATCAGTTTAGATATGTTTTGCTTAAATTATTTAAATTATTTTAATTATATAAAAAATTATTTAAAAAATTGCAACAAAATCAATTTAAACCTTCGTACGTGGACATACTTTTTAGGGTTTGCTACGTAAAGGGGGGAGAGTATTTTACCCCCCTGGAAAACCAAGGTGGGTAATAGATAGAGGGTATACAGATACCTTCTAAAGACTTGTCGAGCTATTTTTATTTTCAAAAAATTAATCGATTAGTATCATTTTTATTACCTGATTACGTCGTAAACTCCAGTTAGGAAAATTATAGGAAAATAACCAATAATGCTATATATTGACCAATATGATATACATTTTGTTCAATGCAACCAATTGACTTGATTCTTTTTGCATCTGATTCCAGATCACAAGATCTATATTTGTTTGGTATATTTTAAAATTATACTACTTAGATAAATAAGGTATAAGTAGTATAAATGCTACGTGAGTATTATTTCGACGGGTATTTTTTGGGAAATTTATCAATTGAACTACACTAGTTCAGCTTATATCACCACCTATATTTCATATATAGCAACATGGCATGATTCATTTATGAACATGTATGGAATATGGCAATGCAAATCTGTCTACTAAGGCTAATTTAGAGTTTCTCATGTTTTATTAAAAAAACTAGGTCGCAGGACATGGAAGCGCTGACGTCATAATGTTACCTCCATTCGTTCTATTTAATTAGGAATATGTTCGTGTGAAATTCTCCTCAATTTAATTAAACTATACAATATTATGACGTCACCAATTACTCATAAATTATATTTTAGTCAAATCTTAAATATATAATTATTATTATCCTATATATCTCATGGATAGTTTTCAACAAATAAAGTATATTACATTCCATATATAGGAAGTTTTAATTTATATGATGATACAAATATTACAATTATATAAACTTGATTAATATTTTGTACCTACAACATATGACAAAATATATGACAGTAAAATGTGTTTTGTCAAATGCTAAAAATTTCTTTATATGTGGATTATATGTCAAACACGTACTTACTATTTAAATAATAACAGAGATTTTCTTATTGCAAAATGTTATCAACAAACAGAAAAAATAGATTATGTCATCGACGTTACTCCGAATGACAAATTTCTTACATTTAAAAAATGTCAAATACGTTTTTATCATAATATTAAACATACAATCACAAAACACTTATTAAAACAAAAACGGCATTTTTTCATTCGAATATTGAAAATGCCAAATATGTGCGCGCTGACTGCTCAGTTGTAGAGGTATATAATCGATAAATGAGGATGAAAGCAACAGCATGTTCGATATGATGAACAACTATAGGCCTATCTCACTCCACTCCACTCCACAGCTCTATATAGTGTTAACTGTACCGTAACAATATGGAATTACATTTGAGTCATGTTTATATGTACAATACAATACATATGCGCAGTTACTGCAATGGCAAAAGAATAATATTTTCTCTTTTATTTATTCTGTAAATATGTATGTATGTATTTATTTATAGATCTCCATATATATATATATATCTGACTATCCATTCTTTTGTATTCGTAACATCAATAGATTTTATCGAATAATACCTTCTTTTTTATATAAACAGGCCTAATTCTAAAAGCTGTGTAATTACGTATATATATATAGCCTATATATTACCTAGGAATAATGTACCTATACATATCTAAACCGGTTTTATTATTGTGTTTTCTATTGAACTCTAACACAGCTTTCTAAGAAACATTTTACTTTGAAGTTTTCACAATTAACACAGATCTATGACGATACAACAGTCAATATTGGCGAAGAGTGCCACCTCCCATCGCGAGTATGTAGAAATCGGGGAAGACCAAGATATATACGATGTCAAACACGACATAAAACAAAACATAATAAAAGCGAAAACTTTTATATTCTGTTGAATTTATTTAAATTCGTTAAACGATCTTAAATTAGATCTAAATTAAATAATCAATTAGAAGATATTAATTAAATAAAAGATTAAATTTACTATAATATGCCAATTCATTCTGTTCCTTAATGTTTTAATTATAGATATACATGTTACTAATTGTAAAAAGTCGAACAATTTTGGTTCTATACTTATATTTTATTTTGAATTAATTTATTTCAGGAGAACCATTTAATACTAGCCCGTAGCTGCTTATACTCTTATTTTCCTGAATTAATCTTTGACGTTAAAATGAAGTTAATTCATTTGTGTCAATTTTCAACTCCTAAATATGCAACATATATATTCAATTATTCAGCATAAGAAATCCAAATGTGGAGATTACTAATTACTTATAGCTGCATGTTATAATATAATATAATATAATTACTTATATTAAAATTAAAAAGATTTATGTATTTGTTTGTATGTTTTAAAAAAAGTATAGAAATATAGAAACCAATTGTACCGTGTTTTATAATTAAACGCCAATATCGTCAATATATAGAATAATATTTTTAATAAAATGCAACTGTCTTTTCTCATCGTTGAAAAATATTTTTTATCTTCTTGTTCTCATTCTAATTTATTTATGAATTTATAATACGCATATTTGCTGAAAGAAAACATTTAATTAGTAAAACTCGCGTGATTAATGAAATTCAACAGTGTTATACAATATCTTTCATACAATCTACACAAATTGAAGACGTGTTAACATGCGCTTGGAAAGTAGTTGGAAGACATGTTTCGAAGGAGCTGTGAATGCCATAAATAATATGGACACTGAACATGTTTACAGAAGTCCCCGAGAATACGCGTGTTCTTAGATACAGGGCAGCTATAGACATGTTTACCAAATGGTGTGCCAAGGTTTGTGCTTGTTAAGTTTTGAAACTTTTGACGATAGTCACACATTATGCTAATTGTAAATATGAAACTAAATCTATAATATATATATACATATATATAGTTACCATATAAGTCAGTGAAATATTACATTTTGGATACCTAGTGCGCTTGAGTAATAGTATATATTGTCTATCTATAGCTGTTGTAGTGTTAAAAATTGAAAAAAGTTTGTACCTGTTTATCAATTACATGTCAAAAGAAATATAAATATTCATTTCAAAAAGAATATACCAATCTTCTAAATAAATTATACAATTCAAAATAGTATAAACGAAAAATTATGGTATACGATATTTTATATAATTTTTTAGATTAATGTATAATATGAAGAATTATGTATATGTTACTATGTAGGTTGTCATATATGATAAATAATATCTATTCACATTGAATAATAGTCAAATGTAAATTCGAATGAAAAATTAAATAGACAAAATATTAACACGATATTTGTTGCATTAAATTCTGTTAACGAACAATGCTGCATTGTGTGTTGATTGCATCCAATAGGTACCCTTTCCATCACTAGGAAGCATGTATATTTGTCATCCATCATCCCCCGTTATATAGATACAGTAGGAATAGAATTTCAAATATTGTGTAACTTTTCACCTCCATTAGAGTTGTATATATTGCATATTTACTTAGACCACATAATACTTGAATACCTTCTGTGTGAATTATAAATTGTAACGCATTACTCACGATGCACAGACACGCAATTCGATATAATACTAAATTTTCTTTTATTTGAGCCATATATATAATATACGAGGACATGAAATATCTACATTAACCTGACCTGAGCTAATATTAGTAATAATATATACCCAAAGTAGGACCGCCACCCATCGATTCGGGTAGCAACACACAATATACAATACACAAGTACCACTCACCGATACCAATCGAGGCCGCGGTCAAACTTCCGATCAAAGAAGTGGATCTCCGGCCCCGGCGCCTGAATGTCTGGATGCAGCTTGAGGAACTCGAGGAGGGCCCGCGTACCCGACTTCTTGACCCCGATGATCAGGGAGTTGGGCAGCCGCTTCACAGCCGAGTCGGGCTCCATCCCCCCCTCGAGGGGGTCTTCCTCACTGTCGACGGAAGTGGGGCGGCGCGACTGGACGGCACAGAAGAGCGTGCAGGTTGTCAGAAAGAACATCAGCGCGATAAATCGGTGTGCTAACATGTCGTGTAGTTATGTTTAATAGCAGAGAGAGTGGGATGCTGACAAACTTTACAATAACCGGAAAAGGGAGATCATGTTTTGTATAAGAAAACAAATCTCTTTAATTGCTTCCCTCACAATGGGGTGTAATTACTGGAGAAGAGTGGACACTGAGGCTGCAAAACGAACAAGATGGTGGCTGAGATATCGGCCACTTGACACAGCTGAGTCAATTACTTGTCATTGTCACTGTCTTGGCTCAAGCTCTTGTCTTCTCGGCGCAGATTCACCTTCGTCCTGCGTTGATTTGTCTGATGCAACAAACTTTCTGGACCTCTTCCCCAATCAGAGATTGATTAGATTTACGCAATTAAAGGCTGTCGTGGTTATAGTGTTTTGTGGAATAGACTACTTCAGCGTTAGTATAAGTAATGCTTTGTTAAAAATATGTTTTTATTGTTACAAAGCTTTAATTAGTTTCGCTAATTTAAACTTCTGAAATAATATAAATAACTATGATAACAATTAAACGGATTGTGTCTAATATATAAAAAAAATCAAATTGCCATTAATATAATAAAACAATTGTAGAAAGTAAAATTATTTCCATAAAATCACCCCGCCATAGTGAATTCATAATTTAGTCATTATTTTAATATTATGACAAACATCCTAACGTAACACATTTTGCTATTTTACTTCAGCATGCAAATTATCTCAGTACGTATACTAATTTTCACCTACTTCTACAGCCACGGTACCTTGTTGTGATATTTTGCAAACTCGATAAATCCCTCAAGTAATTAAAGGTTACCAAATATACCAAACGAAAACATTTTAAAACATAACCCAAATAAGAATATAGGTAGCACATTTGGGAGTTGCAGAAAACTTAATTTGTAATTGATATCGAAAATGTACAATTGGCGATGCGGTCCAAACATATCTATAAATTATCTAACCGCGGTTTAAACTGTACCTGGATACAAGGACCTCGTATTATTAAATAAACTAGAAAATATCACTGAATGAACTAGAAGGGTTCACCGGCATTACTAACCTGTATATCTATTGTGCTTTTAACAAACTATTAAGCCAGAAACTGAGGATTCTAAACATATAATTTGTTATCTAATAGAGGCTTAATTGGTTAGCTGCTTATTCAGCGGCCATAATAAAATTTTTCGTATTTTTTAAAGTAAATGATCACAGTTACAGTCATCAGTAAGCGACAAAAATATTTCATCGATTTTTTTTAATGTAAAATAAAGTATATATTTTTAGTCATAGCCTATATTACCTCATCACAATATCTGTGCAACGTATTCTAGGAAAATATACAGAGTCCAAAGAGTACTAGAAATGAAGCAGGTAATGAACAATAACCTAATTATCAGATTTTGTGAAGGCTAATAAACGATCAGTGACTTTGGGGCTAATTTGATCCAACGTACAAATAATGTTAGGACTACAAAACCTATTTCTCGCATATATTGGAAGTCATCTGCCACTATTGTAACTAAAAATGGAAATACTGATTGAAAATAATGTTGGGATCAAATTATTTCCAGTTTTCTAACTAATTAAAATTTTTATGTAGCGAGGGACAATGTGTACCAAAAATATAAGACTTATAAAATGTAAAGAAAATCAAGAATACGGTACCTCAGAATTGAAAACAACAACTAACGTTCAATAAATATACAATTTAAACATAAAATAAATCTTTAAATTTAAATATTCAAAATGACACAAATTTTAATCATATCCACTAATAAGTACTCCTATACCAATTTTAACCTAAGCCTAATTAATGACACGTATGATTTACATTATTTCATATTCTAATAGCATTTCGCGGGCGAAAACTAACACATGCTTATTTCGATAAAAAAAAATCTGTTTCAGTCAGAATTGATTTTTTAAATAAAATTAAACTTTTAAAAATACTATATTAGCGGACTACATCGAATAGAATAAGCTTAAAATGAGTTTTAAAAGTAGCTACTATAAGTAGACAATTAAAAAGGGTTCCTAGTTATATCATCCTTTACTATAAAAACTATAAAACCGGAGTAACTAGTACATATATAATTATAAAAATACCCAACATATATTAAAAAATCGACATAAAGATAAAACATACAAATTAGTTACAGCATGACAAATTTAATTATTAAACATAACAAAAATAAAATACTGATAAATGATGAATGTTTGATAAAAATGTGTACTATTTAGTGCACTGAAAAAATAGATCCGAGGTTGTTGATGAAAACCCAAATAAAAGGCTACATAATTGTAATGATAAAAAAGAATACATCTAAATTACGAATATTGTCTGCAAAGTAAAAATATTACTCCTTCAAACGTTTAATACTATGTACAGACATACTTAATCATTTAGCAGTAAAAAGTATCACTCGATAATTATTAATATGGTTAGTTAGAAGACAGAGACAGAGAGGGGGTGTACCAAGAATTCAAGTGTTGACCCAGTGCGAGAACCAGTCCATTTTTGTGGTCCAAGCGCCACTATAGGCCTCACTTAGCTTCGAGTTGAAGTACTGCAGAGCGTCATACTTGTTGCTCTCAACAGCTAGCGTCTTCCGCAAATACTCCAGATCATTGACGGCAGTAAGCTCTGGGATTCCACAGTGGAGCATCATCGTGAAGAGTGTGAGAAAAAGTTTGGCATGCTTCCGCAGCACCAGGTAGGCATCGCGACACATGTCCATGAAGGTTTCCAGGTGTTTCGTTCGATAGGGTCCCGGTGTGCTACCCTTCGCAATAACGTACACGAAGTCTTCGGTCAGAACAAACGGGACACGTTCACGGTTGATGCCAAACTTTTTTTTCCTGTTGTTCAAAAAGTGGCCGAAGTCAATGTGAAACAACTGGCCACTCTTGTTGAGCATAATATTATCCGGGTGACGATCCCGTATCCCCAGGACAAACGTTGCCACACAGTATCCCGCGCAAGACCGCGTGAAAGTGTCAATCGCTCGATCATAGAGTTCCCCCGGATTACTATCTTTGATCCAACGGTGCAACTGAGAGGGATCCATTTGAAGGGCTGATTTCAATTGTTTCTTTTGAATAGACATGACTGTTTCTGCATCACGAACAGCTGCAATAAGTCCCATATCATTGCCCGTAGCAAGGCAGGCGTAGGGCACCAGCTTCATATCCATGCCTTCTTCTTTCCAGATTTCATCCATAATTCGAATTAGCTGAAGAGTGAGCATATCTTGACGGAGATCATCGCCGTGTTTAAAAATCAGACGATAGTCAGAAATATGCATCTGAGCCAATGGATCCTCATTTGTCCAAACGAGCCACAGTGGTCGTTTCTTCGATTTTTTTATATCACACTGATCTTCAAGAAGCCTACCAAATCGATGGTTTTTTGCTAAGGGAGACATTATGTATTCTACAGATTCGCGAACGTCACTCTCTTTGAGACATTTTCGAAAGACACTCTTTTGATCCTCTTCCTTTTCATTCTTTATTCGCTTACTAACACAGGCAAGTTTGTCGAGCGCTTCTGTTTGTTTGGTTAATTCGTGAAGTAAGGGACCACATCCACGACACAGCGCCTCCAGAATGACACCATAGCGCAGTCGTACATCACTTTGATAAATCTCTGAGCGCAAGTACCAAAAGAACGCCATGCCGATGTTGACGTTGTTCAGGGATCGTTCTAACAAAAACTTTGTGAGATCATTGTCCAGATAGGGTTCGAATTTGAGCACCTGCGTCAACTGAAGAAGGTACTGCATCAGAGATGAATCAGACAGTTGTTTTGAAAGACAGTAAACGGCAAATCGTCGCAGATCAACATCCATGTAGGACATTCCCATGAGTTCCAGCGCGATTTCGGGTGGAACTATGGGCCAGCGATTAAGAAGGTGATGAAACACAGCAACATCATCACGTGAGCTCCATTTGACAGATTGCGCAAGACGGGGGAGACAAATTGCTTGACTACGACACATCTCTCGGTTAGTCCATAGAAACACTTTATCCTGTTCGAGAATTTCCGAAAGTGGATCTCGAATTGCAATATCGTGCACTTTATTGGTAATCTCTTTTTGACTTAGAGGCTGTTTCGTAGTTGCATCTTGTCTCATATTCATTTCTGAAAGCATCATTTCACCATGAGATAGAACAGTGTCATATGATGGAAACACAATCGTATTGTGATGATAGTCACGAAATTCAACAACTAAGTAGGTAGTATCACCAGAACCGGTTACCGTAGAAGAACCATTAGTGCGGAAAACATGACCCTCCGGATTAAGAAAGTTGTTTGTGTCAATATTCTCAGGATATGGAAAGAGTGGCAATGTAAACTTTCCTTTGAGCAAACAATCCAAGTGGTTGAACAAGTTGAGATTAACCCAACCAACAGGGATCTCGACCAACTTGGATTTTTTCTCCGACTTTCGTACCAGAGCCAAACACAGCCTGGCGGAGCGTGGAATGTCCGGCAGGTACAGAGTAAACTCCAACTTTTCATTCCAGTTAGGGTTCTGGTTGGGCATTTCACGCGTCATTTTATTGTGCACGATTGTCTGTGAGCCGTGATAAACTCCAGCTCGAACATACAACTTGCACGGCTCCTTTGAGCTCACATAACGGCCACATTTGATTGTTACTGACAGATACTCATTGACCATCCATAGGGAGAACGCGTCTTGACCGGGGACCTCATCGTGGATTCGACTATGCGCATAGGTGGGCATTACAAAGTTACACGGCGTAACAAAGGCGGCTATATCTTTTCGAAGAACCACCTGAATAATCGGTATCCTTTTATCCACCAGACAGCCCTGAATATGCTTGTAAGAAATGAGAGGAGAGTTGAGCTCCATCATGTAGGACATGGAACAGCACAACTTGAGAGCATACTGGTCAACACGACCCTCTATCCAGACGTCAAGATCCCCACCGCGTAGAGGCCGCTGGCGATAGTGCTTTCGCAGGATCGCAATGAGAGCGTCACGAACGGTGTCCGTCTTATTCAGCTCGATGGTGAACTTGACATTGTCGTCCCCCGGCGGATAGCTGGTAGACGGATCGTCAGAGGGGAACTTTGACACAACATAAAGATGCAAATACTCCACCGACTGGAGCGCGGTCTTGACGGTGACCACAAGTCGGTCGTCCTGAGTGGCAGCAAACAGGTAGGTGGCCTGCATTTCAGCACCGCCCGCCTGGAGACGGTCCATATTGGCCTTGGATATCTCAATGAGAGAGCGCCGAAAGGCGGAGACTTCCTTGGCGTTGGTCATTCTCGTCAGGTCGCCAACCGGCATGCCGATGCACTGGCCAATTTGACTGTTGAGTATGTTTTCCGTTTTGTTTCCTTCGGGGAGAACCACTCGTAATGCAAGAAAGGCCAATCGTAAGTCGCAGAGCCGTCGGGTCTCATCGTATAATTCCTCTTCCTCTCCGTTCTGCATGAGACCAACAAGGACGTAAGCATCACGGTCTACCAGCAGTTCAAACAGAGGCTGTAAGCGAGCCTCATTCCACACTGACTCTTTGAGTTCCTTGAGCGTGACATTACGTGTTGTGAGAAGGGACACCATGAATCCGGTTGGAAGAAAGAACTCCATGGTTACATCCTCTGCCATAGAGCCGCCCCATAACTCTCCTGAAGTGGGAGTCGGTGGCATAGTTGTGAGAAGTTTCACGGATTAATGCCTCAGATATCTGAAATAAAAAATCATAGATATATTTGTCAGAACAATGGGTGTAACATTTATTAGTGTAATATATTTAAAGGATTGTAATACAATGCGCTGATCACATAAAAAAACAGAGAAAAAATATTAAAGTCGCTTTTGTTGATTGTTTTAGTCACGATCAAAGTCACCAATTAATAAATGTATGATGCTTATATAAATAGAAATTTAAGCAATTCTATATAAAAAAACTTTAACCCATGATCGTCCATGATCAAAAAAATTTTGCAAATAGAAATCGCAATGTAATATCTTTTTAAATAATTTAGACAAACTCTATCAATACATTTATTATGACGTTGTGGGCGGAAGGCGTGTTTTCTACTTTAATTGAAAGATATTCTAAAATATTCAAATATTTATAATAACAAAAATTACTATTTTGAAAATGATAAAATATAGTTAAAAAAACTGTCATGAATAAATAAATAATGGTATTACAAAAATATCCAAAAAACGCATTAAATGGTTACAATTGATAGTGCTTCAAGCAGCTACATTCCATAGTTGGTGGTATCGCTGGAAACAATCGATACACAGAAAAACTTGGCACGTTGTGCAGTATGGTCTTTGTTTCCAATAGTGTCTATTTAATGCACTTTCATCAACATGACCAATAGTGTCTATTTAATGCACTTTCATCAACATGACCAATAGTGTCTATTTAATGCACTTTCATCAACATGACCA
>JAUZND010005469.1:0-11194 GCA_034780555.1 Coelogynopora nodosa
ACTCGATTCTGATTGGCTGAAACATTTTCGAAATTTTTGGCGCGAAAATTCAAAATAATTTTACATTTGTGGGGGGGGGGAGGGGGAAGGTGAGTCATCGAAAAAAAGAAAAAAAATCGGTCAAGGTCACGCGGGGGGGGGTGGAGTCAAGGAGCTCCTTCCCTACTACTTTAATTTATTTTCACAAATAACTTAAAAATAAAAATTCTGAAAATTACAATAACTGATATTTGTTCGAGATTGTTTTAAGTTACGCGACTGACTTGTGTAGGGTTAAAACAAAAACTTGTATATTTTGTATACGTAAGTGCCAATATAGTATTTAATATTATATAGTATAGTATTATAGTATTATACCATATAGTAATATATACAATAAGTCTATGGGTTAAATTGTCTCGCTTTTAGAGTTCAACCACAATTTAATGGTTCAAGTACATATGTCTTTCAATAACCTCGCTTTATATTAATTCAATGCTGTTAATGTTATACAATGTTTTCGCTGCGGAATGCATTTACTATAGAACTCAAAGAAATAAATAATTAAAATATTGTATGTAAATAAGCAATGCATAAACGGAATTCCGGTAATCAAACACATTGTTTTATGTTTAATATAAAATTTACTATTAAATTAAAAAGTTGGCTGCAATTAAAGTATAAAGCACATGCAGTTATTGATAATTTATAATTACGTTTTATTAATAATAAAAACATTTAATCACTGGATACAATTTAAATAATTTATATTTTACAGCCTGCAAAATACAACATGTTGTCTTAATACAATCTTTATAATATTACTAAAATGCAAATAGCAATGCGTACTTTATGTCAGTTTAAATTTAGTAATCAATAGCTTAATAAATAATTAGCCTACCTTCCCACCGGTACTTTCTTCTGCTGGAGTACCCAACACAAGAATTCGAGCAGCAATATTATGTTTCTCAAGTGCAGCTTTCAAACCACAGCCCGCTCCCAAAGCCGCTATCGCAATTAGATTATGTCCGCAAGCGTGCCCCATGCCAGGCAGTGCGTCATATTCGCACATGAAGGCGACATTAATTTTTCGTCGTTTGATGGAAATTTCTTGATCAGTCCTAGTCTCCCAACTGGCAACAAATGCAGTCGGTGTTGGGCTGCTACGAGAAACAGTGAATCCATGTTGTTCTAGAAAGCCCGTTAGCACCTTATGCGCTTTGACCTCTTCGTTACCAATTTCAGGACTATTCCACAAATAAAGACTAATCCTGTTAAGCTCCTCACGTATGGAGTTGATTTCAGTACAAATAGCAGATTCGTACACGTCCATTATTCTCAGAAGTTATAGTTAGACTACATTATGCAGTAAATGTGAAAATTACATTGTTGCTTAATAGAGATATACATTGATTATGAAAATATAAACTTTGATCCGGAGATATAAGAACGATAAGTATTTATAAGATATACTTACCGACAGATTTATATTTTAATAAGCGTGTTTACTGTGATATAACATATTATTTAAGTGTATTAGTATGGAAAAATTAAAGTGGAAAACATATGATGCAAATGAGAAACAGAATTCAGTGGGATATCTCCTATACTATTTTGTAAAATTAGAATGTCCATTTAGAGCGGGCATACAATATACCTACTTTTTGTTTTTATATATTTTATAAAGCATAAAAATGTTAAATATTTGCTTCTGCAGAAAAAATAATAAAGACGAATTGATTGCATACAGATTATAATAAAATATAATAACGAAATAAAATCAGTTGTCCCTATTTATTATTTATTCATATTTTAATGATATATAATGTTTTTATTTTTCTTTTTAAAAATAATAAATAATAAAAATTGTTTTATTATTGATTTTACGAAATGCGTTTTAAGCTTATCGGTCAATTACCACGAATAAAAAAATAATAATTAAATATCAAGTCTATAGAAAAGTAAAGGAATTAAGGAAATCATAAAACATAATTTTTATATTTATACAGAATTTGTTTTATTCGTATTTTAAGTAGTAAATGAGAAAATTTGTTAATAATTTGTATAAAAATTAATTTTTATTCAAATATTCCATGATTTCGCGATAAAATTAATTATGTATTCAAAAATTATTGATTTAAAATTGTAAGATAACATGCAATGCCATTTGATGAAACATAAATATAAATGCGAAGTATTTTGAATTAAATTTTGTACTAATCTGGCTGAAATATTTAGAAAAATCATGCTTGGTTTTGAAAAGTGATTTGTTAGCTGTGGAGGAATTTTTTTTCATGCAAGGGCTTATTAAGCTATCAATTAAATATATGTTACAATTTTATTTATATTAATATTATTTTGATTTTAGATAATTATATACATAGATTGTTAATTTTTTAATTGTTATCTGAGATATGTTTAAAATATTTAATTAGTTATATCATATTTACTTTAAATTCACAATTAAATAATTTTAATCGTTTTTAACTTTTTCGACATTTTGTAAAATTTGAAATTTATTGTTTGTAAAATATTCTTGTTATCTTATATACATATAAATTTAATCTGAATTGTATTTATTATTATTAATAAAAAATTAGGATATTTCTATATTTTTTATAATTTTCTAATGTATTAGCTAAATATACTAAACATATATTATAACAAAATAATAGAAGAGCTTATATATCAAAACTTAAACAATATTAAAAAGTATTCTAAAAGAATACTGCAGCAAGAATACTTTGTTTAGAATTAATTATACTATTGATAAAACAAGTCAGGAACCAATATATTAAAAAAAACCTATGATTTAATAAAGTTTGAAAAGGCCCCTCCATGTGTATTAAGTTTATGAGCACACAAAACTAGGGCCCATTACCGCCGATAGGGCCCCATTACCTCTATGTCTAGGTGCTTTTTATCTCGACTGGGGCCCTTCGTTCACCAGGGATCCTTCCTCTCCATAAGGCCTTTTTTTAATTCATTAGATAATTGAAATACATAAGAAGATAATGCACATGAAAGGTGTACCTCTGAAAATTATAAACATAAAAAGATTTTCCACCTAAGAAGACTTTGATGTTAAGTTGTCATATTAGAGACATAAATTAATAATATAATTAATCAATAATTATTTGGAATTTATATTTAATAATACTATTAATAATTTATGTGATTATAATTATAAATATTTCATATTTTTGTTACTTTATACTATAAAATTTTATTCAAATAAAATCTTACTTTATATAGACATATTAGTAAAAAGAATCCGCAGCTTATTTTGCGTGATAACGCTATGATAAATAGTTCGCCGAAAAATACAAGTGTGAGTGTCATCTTTAAACATTTTTTTTCTGAGTTTTTATACCAAATATTTTGACATTTTCGAAGTAGTCAAATAAGAATTTTGGCACCTTATTATATAAAATAAATTGATGTATACATTTTATTTAGAAAATGTATTTCGCGTTTAAAATGTTATATATATATATATATACGATGAAGATTAAATTTCAAAAATGGATTATTTAATTGATAAAAACAAATTAATATTTTTAAAACGAATTATAATTAATAACCCTAAATATGTAACCTAAAAAAATTATATTTAAGTATTTAAATGTTGATTTTAAATGTTATTAACAATTTTCGAGTAAACATAAATTGTATATTTAAAATCAATATTTTAAAATAATTTATTATTTATGTTCAGTAAATATGTTATCTTACAAATAGCTATTATTTGGTGTTTCACTTTCTACATACATAATAGATTTAATTTTTTAATATATTAGTCATTTCAATAACTTCAATATTGTCAAATACTTTTGAAATGTTTCAAGACGTTTACATGACATTAACATTTACATCTATAGCTAACACGGGTATATGTTTAACCCACCTTTGATGTTATTCGAAGTTTTACAATTGGACTTTCTACTGTTTAGATATAAACATATTTATAATTAACTTATGAAATATATATGACAAGCGTTCATAGAAACACCCCCTATACAGATTTTTTGGTACTTTTTGGGTTATACTATTCTTATTATTATTTATGAAATGTTAGCTTTAATTAAAAAAATGATTTGGCAAAAAGCTTAAGAAATAACAATGTCACATCTAATTTCATATTAAAATATAAATATAAAATCTAGATTTAAATTAAATTAGATTGATGATAAAATTTTGATAACAATTTACGCAAAAAGCATTTAAAGTTAAATATTATTTAAAAAAGTATTCTGTTTTGCATTTACGCTAGTAAACGCTGTCTTTTGCTGAATTGACTATGCAGAACTTTATAATGAAATTATTCAAATATATAACCAACATTTGATTGCTTTACTTGGGTTAAAATTTGAAAAAATGGAAGAAGATAACAAACTTTTATTCACAGTTATTCATTATATTCATACAGCATAATTTTCAATATTGGAAGTGTACTAATTTGTAAAATATAAAATTTTAATATGTATTACATTAGTTCAATTAATTTTGATCTTGAAACATATCAAACAAATTTAGGAAATCATTCCAACAAATTTTGAGTTAATATAACATTGCACTCTCACCTTATTAATTATATTAATAAGGGAATGGAAATTTATCAATCTGAAAAGATTCGTAAGACCCAGTGAATTAAAAAATTTAGCAGCTTCAAAAGGGGCTAATCATAATGATAAAACTTTGTCAAAATTGAAGATAAATATGTCACAAGTTATAAAGATAACCCAACAATTATCGCACTCAAATAAAACCATTTCAAGTCCCCGAGTATTTGAATATTGTTTAACAAAAACAAAACTAATGTCGAATGAATGTATTTTTTGCTGAGAAATGTATAATTTGGTAGTATATAAAAATGTTTATTCAATATATAATTATATTTTTAAATAAGACGCAATCCACATAACAAAATGAATAATATTTATCTCAAATGTTTAATATGATGTCAATTGGCATTTGCTACGCCATGACAGTTTAGAGTATAAATAAATAATTTTAAAACACTACATATATATATAATATGCACTACAGATTTAAAAATGTACGACATATTCCTTTTATATATGTGATTTTATGAGAGCAAACTCATCAATCATTTTTTGAAGAATTTTTGACTTTGATAGAACTTCTAAACTTGTTAGTCCCATTATTTTCGCTTGTCGAATAGTGGCTTCAAATGCGCTTTTTGTGGCTGCTGCTGCACAAAATTCAGAAGTATGAGCTCCTTGTGAACATCCAATGCTGTATTCAGGGTGAATCGATGGCACAATATACGACACGTTGCCCATATCAGATGATCCAGAACCGTGGACCCTAGTCTGTTGAACATCTTTAGACAGCTGATTATCGTCACATGGTATTGTCAATAGGTGTTTCGTGTAGATTTCAGCTAAACCTTTGTTATGTACAATATCATCAAACGGGTAATCTTCTACTATCAACTGACTTTGACAGTCAGTTGACAGTGCCGCCCCGGCAAAACACTTAACTGCCTTTTGAGAGAGGTTCTCAAGTTCAGTTCGTGAATCTGCTCTCAGGTGACATGTGAGCTCGGCCTCATTGGGAATAATATTAGGCGCCTGTCCAGCTTTGCTAAAAATTGCGTGAACTTGCCATCCTGGATAGAACTGTTGCCTGAGACAAGCCAAGCTTTGGTAAGCTATCACCGCGGCGTCTAGTGCATTGATGCCCTTCCAGGGCATTTCGGAGGCATGACTAGCTATCCCGGTAAAGTTCACTCGAATAGACTTGCGAGACAGATATTTTGGTTGCACAATGTTTTGATGGCTTGGATGAACCATCATGGCAAAATCCACGTCTTTAAAAGATCCGGCTAATATGTGATCTACCTAAAAATAAATGGTTATGAAATAAATTACATTTTTATCGAATATTATACAAATTATTTGCGTTAACATTACTTTTATCAAAATAATTATTTAAGTATAGCCATTTCTGCACTCTGCAGGACATGCAAAATATATAATTTAAAGATTTTATGCTATAAAAACTCATTATGATATGTAGAAATAAATTTAGGAAAAATTAATGTTGAGAAAAAAAGAGATTGTAAAATTAAAGTTGAGAAAAAAAGAAATTTTAAAATTAATATCTCGATAATATTATCACATAATTGTATTTTATGCAAGATGCGCAGCAATAATAATAGTGAATAATAATGTAATAATAATAATTCAATAATGTGAGTGAAGTAGTGCAAACCATGTCCCTTTAAAATTGGGCAATCTTCTACATTCAATTACTGAAAAAAACCTCTTGTTTTATCACAGTATGTATTTATTAATAAACAAAGAAAGATACTTCAAACTAAAAATAACATAATAAAATTAAATAAAATGTTGAGTTATTATAAATGACATAAAAGCTAATTGAGCTAAATGAGTAATGTTAACTAACTATACGAACAAAAACTTGATTACACAACTTACTGCTTTAAAGATCTTAGTTCACTGCATCCCCCCAAGTTTATGGCATAATAGCTAAAAATTACTAATGAACCTCGTAGATGAGGGGCCATCTGGTAGTGCGGCGAGGGTAAGTATTCGTTAGAGACGTGGCAGAAGTGCGAGTAGTAGATTGCTTTAGAGACACGGCGACTGGATGCGGCGTAGTAGATGAGCCGATGGTCATCAACGGTGATAGGAGTATAGGTGGTGTCGAGGTGATTTGAAGGAGTTGATCGAGAGTCAGATCGACATCAGTAGATGTTCCAGCTGGAAGTTCTGATGAGTCGTGACCGACTGGCTCGTCCGAGGTCATCACAGGTGTTTGCGTTAGGTGTGTGGTTTTGTGTGCGGCTTGTGATGGGACCAATCTTTAACATCCATCGTAGTCGATGGAGCAGCCAAACCATTGCGAATATTGGTTGAGGCGGGAATAAAAACGCGAAGAAACCGCCGGTTGCGTGTAATTACGTGACAAGAACCATCAACCTTGATGCAGTAAAGATCATGATCGAAAACCTCCGTAATAGTGCCAGTCTTATCCCACCTCTTCGGAGAATTACCAGCCTGATTTTGGATAAAGCACTTGTCCCCTACTTTTAGATTCTGCAGCGGGCGCGTATGTTCGTTTAATGACTCTGATGACTGGCAGAATCGAGCATGTAATGCAGATTTTTTCGGTGACCAAGCTTTGCGCCACGTTGGGTGCATAGAAGGGTTTGAGAATTTGGCTAGGTGACTGACGAATAAGAAGGAGTCGCTCAGAGGTTTACCAAACACTATCTGAGCTGGCAATATGTTGCAATCCGGATCTGGAGTGTTGCAAAGTTGCAGCAACGCACGGAGAGGCTTATCGTTGTCCAACACTCCATTTGGTTCAATGTTCGATCTCAGCAGTTGCTTGGCAGTTTTGATTGCGACGCGATATCTGACTCTCCAGCTGGACAGAAAGTTTCGAGTATCGCTGGACTTGAATTCTGAACCCCATCGCTGAATAGTTCGTCTGGTACGCCAAAGTTAGCAAGGAATTTGCATAAAAACGCTTTTAAGCCAGCGGCTCCAGCTTAGGTGGTTCCAGAAAGTGTCGACCCATCCCGAGAGCCGATCTCCTATGCATTACCAGATAGTGGCGGCCACCAAAATCAAAAAAATCTGCAAAGACGGCTTCAAAAGGTGTACCAGGAGGTATTGCCGGTGTTGATGGAATTTGAGCATGTGAAGGGGCATTCTTGTTGCATTCCTAACACTCAGCGCGAAGCCTGTGTATGTCCGCCGTAATACCAGACTAGAAGATTATGGCACGAGAGCGCAGCTTCATCGATGACACGACCTGGTGCGCTGCATGCAACGTTTCTAGCACAAGGTTGCGGAACGAGGGCGGCACCACAACGCGATCCTCGTACATGATAACACCTTCCAACACATACAAAGCCTCGCCGTAGCGCCAAAATTGAGCCACGTAAAGAAGGTATTGAGCGTCTTCCGGGTATTCACTCACCACTATTGGAAGCAGTGCACTCATGGCAATGTCGTTTTGGCTCGCTTGAGAGAGACGAGACCATGGCATGGTGACGAACTGCAGAACTGCATGGTGACGAAATGCTCAATTTAATCAGTGAGGCTCAGGCTGTGGATACTGCAATTAGAAGTTGGATATCGGGAGGTTGCGTCGGCTGCAAGGTTAGTCGTGTCCGGTAGATGCGCGATTTGGAAGTGCCATGGCAAAGGTCGTTGCATAAATCGGAACAGGCTCGTGTTTGATATTTTATTGAGGGTTTGATCCCTAAATATTTTGACTAGAGACTTGTGGTCCATGAAAACCAATAGACGATTGCTACCCTGAGTGAAGAACGTGTCTGTTCAATACTCCAGGAATTGCCAGGGCCTCACCCTCAATCGGTGCATACCGCTGTTCAGCCGAAGAGAGGAAACGTGAACCAGACAACGTAACTTTCCAGCTGCCTGCTACGACAACGGTCCGGCATCTCCGAAGCACATGCATAGTGCTTCTGTAGCAGGAAATAACGGATACCACGCATGAACCAGTCAGTGCGAAGGGAGGAGGTTTTGGATACATAAAAGATCTCAACGCCATGTCGGATAGCTTGAACGATTGCTGCCTTAAAGGCCGTGAATGCACTATTGAGATCTAGTGTCCAGCAGAAATGTTGGTTAGGGCTGAGAAAAGACCGGAATGGCGCCATGATGACGCGCAGTTGCGCGTAGTTAAAAACCTGGTTCACGAGCGAGGCCAAACCAGCAGCGGATGTCGTAATCGACGCTGCAGTCGGAAAATCGCGAATATATTTTTAAATACTTTGGCAGCGGCTCTATGGAACTGTCTGAAATTCGAAATCCAGCAAAAAGGTGACACGCCTTTGCGCGAACTGAAACTTCTCTGGATTTAGAACCACGCCAGCTATACCAACAGTGGAAAGGAAGGCAATTGTTCGCCACCAATGTTCTTCAAGGTCCTCATCATAGAAGACAGAGGCGTCAACACAGCGCTCTTTACGCTGAAAGTCCGAGAGAATGGCGTCGAAACAATGTTTGTAGCCGTCGCCCGAAAATACGAAAGCCAACGACCGAACGGAGTGATGAATGTGGTTAGGTGCCGGTCCGATGCACGAAGAGGCACACTGTGGTAGCCTTTCCATGCGTCTGTAACAGTCTTCTACGTGTGACAAAGTGATGCGACGTGTGAGGTGGAATGGTGATTCTGAGACGAACGTCTCTCTCTTGCAATATTTATTAAAAAGAGACAGATGGACTGTGAGGCGTGGAGTTCCGTCGTGCTTGCGGGTGACTACCATGCAGTGGCCCCAGGTGACAGGATCGCCATACGGGACCTTTTCAGTGACAACCAGATCTTTATCACGCAGCAAATCCGCTTGGACGTGCTGTCTGGAGTGCACGGGCACAGGTGCAGGGGTGAGGCAGGTTTGCGGTTGTGCATCTTTGGCTAGGTGAATTTCAACTGGAGGTCCAGACATGTATGGAAAAAGGCGATGTGAACAAGTATTGAAGGTCGAATTTGATTCTGCGGCAGACTTCGCATGCGGCCTATGGAGCTAAGTGCGCCAACAATCGATACGTAGCTTATGTGGAAGCAAATTTTAGCCTCGAGTAGTTTTTGTAAACAGATGAAAGTGTTTGCCAAAGCTGGGGCAGGGAGCCTTCTTTGACCTGTCAATTGCGTGAATCGGCGGCGCGGGTCTAGCCTTGTTAGCAGAGCACCGTAGAGATGGCGTAGTTCTAGGGGATGAGGAGGCTCGCTTGAACGACGATACTGCTGACAACGTTGACGAGGACGGAAGAGCGTTTCGAGCTTTTTCCTTACTCTCGACGAAGGCGACGACGTCGTTCACCTACCTTCGGTGGAAGCCTTCGGCACCCAGAGCCCCTCTGCGAATGTTTAAATCGGCGATCCCTGCAAAGAGGACGTCACGGATCGTGGCGTCTGTGTAGTCTGCATCGACATCTTGGCCACAATTGCACCGGCATGTAGTCGTGAAGCCGCAAGTCTCTGTTTTACCCCTCACGCGAGCAGCGAAGCTTCGAAAGAGTTCGTCGCCACTTTCATGCATCTGGACAAGTTCCGCGCGCAAGACCCCGTAGAGACAGGATTTACTGCAAAAGACCTTATGGCCGCCATGACTTCCTCAACTGTCTTCGTTGTGATTGCGGAGTCCGATTTGAGGACAACGTCACTGAGAGCATCACTTTCGCAATGGAACAGTTGTATCGGCGTAGAGGCGGCATTTATGTCAGATCCGAGGCGGAAAGTCTACCAGCGCCGTATGTATGAATTCCATGTCTCCGTTTCGACGCCCAAGTCAACGCAAAGGCGTATGAGTTTTGGGCCTCTTGAGTGCGCGCCACCGGCGTGTCCTAACGCTTGGATATTGAGAACAGTAACAACGACGGCGGCGTCCAAGTCTTCGTTAGAAAAGTAACATCCTGGTGCTGGACAGGCGACGACTACCATAATTAAGTTAAAATAAAGTAAAGTATGAAGTATTTTTCATGAAGAAAAATCTATTTTTTATCACTATAAGTATTTATTAGTAAACAATAAAAGATACTTCGTACCAAAATAAAATAATGAAATAAAATGTTGAGTTATTATAAATGATACAAATGCTAATTGAGTTAAATGAGTAATGTTAACTAACTATACGAACATAAACTTGATTACACAACTGCTCTAATGAGCTCAGTTCTCTGTAATTAGTATTTAAACATAAATGCAAATCCACAAATGTACTACCCATAAGTAAAACAATCAACACATTTAAAATGAGATACGTGCCTTAAAAGGTTATTGGAAACTACTGATGCTACAAATAATTTTGATAAGATAGATAATGAAATTGATAGTTTTACAAAGTTATAAGTTTGAAGGACTATATAAGACTATCTATACTCTCAACCTACGCTTTTCACCATCAGATGCGATAAATAACAAAACACACATTTTTTGTTGAAAAACGTGAAATTGACTTTCATCGATCAATACATATAAATATGATACACGAAAAAATTAACTGCAATTAGCTGATGAACTTATGAACCGATTTATAGTAAATAGTGAATCAGTCTAAATTAATTAGTAGTAGGGAAGGAGCTCCTTGACTCCACCCCCCCCCGTGACCTTCACCGATTTTTTATTATTTTTTTTTTCTATGACCCACAAATTTAAAATTATTTTTAATTTTTGCGCCAAAAAATTT